>BMAO01032148.1:0-22737 GCA_019973975.1 Trichonephila clavata
GAGGACTTGGAGAGTTGGTGGTTGGACTCTAATACTGGCTTACGAGTCAAATCCTTCTTTCCCAAACCAGTTTAGATATCAATCCTCATTCCAGTTACGTTACCCAATTCTTAACAGACCATGGCCCATTTGTTTTATTTGCATCGCTTCAAATTAAAAGCTACCCAGTTGTATTTGTGTTCTGTGGGGACGCTGAACATTATGTGTTCGCATGTCCTCGGACTAAAGAGTTCCTTTGGTCTCTCCATCTCAAAAATGCAAAAGAAGTCTGGCTCCAATGTTTTGTTAAAAATCGTTCCATTCACTCTAAACTAAAACCATGTATTAAAATGGCCTCTACAGTCCGGGATCAAATTTTTTAGGGGAGGATTAGTCCGTACTTTTTTGTAGTCACACAAAAAGCGGCTTTTTTCTCCCCCTCCTTCCACAAACTTTTCCATCCTTTTTTTTCTTTCTTAATCTCTAAACCCTATTTATATTTCTCACTCAATAATTTGCAGCTTCCTGGTTTAACTCTTGGTTAACAATATTAGTATACTTGAAGGTAGGTTTATTTGCTCCAAGCTTAACAATCTGAAGATTAGGAATGAATTTGTAGAAATGTTAAATTGCAAACTTCAGGATAGTGAATTGGTGGGCCCTACCGGTATTGAAGATCATTGGTTACTGGTTAAAAAAGCTATCTAGCAACTGCTGAACAGTTCTGGGAAAAATAGAAAAGAACAAAAAAAGACTGGTTTGATGATGAGTGCAAGGCAGTAACGGATCTTAAAATAAAGCTTACCGAGATATGCACCAAAAGAGATTCACCAGAAGTTCAGAAGAAGACTATAAAACCGCCAGGAGAAATGAAAAGAGGATTCACAAAGCTAAAAAGCGACTATTCTATGAAGAGCTTCTTAAGGATGCTGAACATCTAAAAAGTAGCAATGAAAGCAGAGCTTTCTATAAGATAATCAACAATAGTCGAAAAGACTTCAAATCCAGAGTCACAATCTGCCAAAATAGTGATGGTGAAATCCTTAGCAACCCAACTGAAATATCTCAGAGATGGGTGGAATATTTATCTGGCCTATTAAACACTGCATACACTAACAATGCAGTTTTTGTCCCCATCAAAACTATCAAGATATTCAGTACCTCCACCGGATTGCCATGAAGTTGAACTGGCTCTCAAGACGTTAAAGTCCAACAAGGTGTCTGGACCTGATAGATCCCGGCTGAGCTTTAAAAACATGGAGGAAGACTGCTAACAGAACAAGTTCATAAAATTATTATCTCTATCTGGAATGACGAAGTTCTGCCGCCAGATTGGACCCTTGGAATCATCTGTCCAATCTACAAAAAGGGAGATCCCACAAACTGTGGTAACTACCGAGGTATTACCCTTCTGAACTGCATCTATAAAATCTTCTCGATAATCCTCTTTAACCGAATTTCTCCCTGGATAGAAAGTATAGTGGAGGATATCAGTGCGGGTTCAGAAAGGGGAAGTCCACCTGAAAACAAATCTTTAATCTGCGACAAATAATGCAAAAAGCAAGAGAGTTCAATATCGATCTTCACTACTTATTTATTGATTTTAAATCCGCAATGACCGTGTTGATCGGGATTTCTTGCTTAAAGCTCTTCAAGATCTAGGATGCCAAATAAATAATTACATCTTATAAAATCAACTTTGACTCGCACCCTTTCATGCATAAAGTTGTCAGGCAATATCACGGATTACTTTGAAATTGAACATGGAGTAAGACAGGGCGATACACTCGCCTGTCTTTTGTTTAACTTAGCTCTTGAGTGGGTCATTCGTGACTCTGGTATCAACACGAGGGCCACTATCTTTACCAAATCTGTACAAATTCCAGCCTATGCTGACGATATAGTCATAATCGCAAGAACAAAAAGTGCCTTAATGGAAGTATTCAGCGCTCTCAAAGCATCTGCTGAAAAAATGCATCTTAATATTAATGCAGATAAAACTAAATACATGCCTGTGACAAAAGCAGTGAGCCCTGTGGCCCTTCAAGTTGGAAATCTTAAAGTCGAACTGGTTGACAGTTTTACATATCTGGGTTCCATGTTAACTCTTGTAATGACATAGGCTTTGAACTAAAAAGAAGAATTCTTGCTGCTAATCGCTGCCTTTATGGCCTTTGAACTTTTTTAAAATCGAAATTGATAAAAATATCTACAAAAATTATTTTGTATAAAACTGTTATAAGACCTGTTCTCACCTATGGATGTGAAACCTGGACTCTAACAAAGACCCAGACAAATCAATTTGTTATTTTTGAAGGAAAGTCATGAGGAAGATCTTTGGGCTGTGAATGATACGGAATTTGGAGACACAGGTACAACTTTGAACTCAACAGACTCTTTAAGGAAGCTGACATCGTCAACTACATCAAAATATCCGCTTGAGATTTGCGGGACATGTCTGTCGATGGATCCCTCATCTATGACATCAAGAATCTTTAATTATAAACCATCTCGAACAGACCCAGAGGGAGACCCAAGCTGAGATGGACTGATTGTGTGGAAGAAGATTTTAAAGTGCTGAAAAGGACCAATTGGAGAACTGTCGCCTCCCGGAGGACAAGATGGAGGGATGTTCTGAGGAAAGCCTTGGCCCACTCCGGGCTGTCATGCTAAAGAAGAAGAAGATTTAATTATTTATTTTTCACTGCTGCTTTCTTTTTTTATGTTTCATAAAAAATAGGGAAAGAGATTTAAAAAAAATAATCCTCCTTCCGGTGCTGTGAATCATTTCTTTTCTTAAACTGAAGGACCAAAGGGGGGGGATATGAACATGAATGTGACACTAATTGAAAATTTGATTCAAAGAAACTTTTTTAAATATTGTTTTATTATGCCCCTGTCCCCTCCCCTTTTTTTTGTTTATGGTGCATTTGTTTTTGTATAATTTTATATTTTCTTTTGTATTGTAAAAAAGTTGGAATTGTTTAAAATGTAACTTTGATTTTTTTACAATAAAGACTGACGTAAGGTTGTTGTTCCGAAAGATCGGTTGTAACTATAAACCTCTTCGGGTGAGCTCGATTCCTTTGGGCATTCATCATCATCATGTTGGTGTGGTTGGCAGTTAGGACAGGGAATGCCAACTCAGTGTCATCCTCGTCAATTGACCATTGTTTAAAATTATGAGGTTTCTCACCAAATCCCTCAATAGCTTAATAGTGCGAAGCTAAAATTCATTCAGTCTCCCGATAAAGAAACTAGCTGCGATAGCATGGTTCGGAAGCTAGAAAAGTGAGCCACCAACTCATGTGTCGTCCTCGCCACTTGGTTATGGTACAAAATTTCAAGGTTTGTCGCCCTCCGTTCTCCGGTTGCCTAATAGTGGGGTGTTAATAAGCCAAAAATCAATTCAATACATTAAAAATGAAAATGTTAAGAATAACCGTTAAAATAAAATACTATACAAATATTCTCATTCAATTTATTAATTGTAATGATGTTACAACAAAATATATATGATTTAGTACTCTGTCAAATATATTTGACAAAAAAAATATATTTGTAAAATTTATAAATGTGTTCTTATTTCTCCGGATAGTACGGAGGGCATAACCTTTCTTAAATTAAGTTTAAAATAATTTCCAACAGTTTATAGCGCCGCTACAGACGAGGGTTCATTATTATAAACTCACGGTCGTCATTGTATCTGTGGAGTTATGCTTCAAATCCTGTAACAATAAAGACCAGACGTGTGGAGGCGTTGATGTTGGTTAAGTCTATCTAGTCCAAAGTCATATCGAGAAGTTTAAAAAAATCAAGGAACACAACTCAACGGTCATTCTCGTCGCAAGATCATAGTTTAGTATAATGAGGCCTTCGAAATGCTTCGTGTTGTATAGAAGTGTGACATGAATAACAATCAATGAATCAACCCATGTTTGAAAGGAACTAGGTTTAATATGATAAAAAATCAGCAGCATTAATGTGTTTAGTAATTACTAAGATTTTTAATGCATGATTAATAGCATTTGTAAAAAAAAACTTAGACAACACATTTCAAAATTCACAAAATAAATACAGAATTTAAAACAAAACTTTGATACATCCCAACATGAGGACTTAAGGCCTTGAGAGATTCACGTGCCTCAGACCCTCTACACGGTGCGGATTTACTGCCAGAATAAAACGAATCCATGCATAGACAGAAGTAACATTGTGCACGAGTTCGCTCAGTCACTGCAACCGTAAAAAATTCTAAAATGTATTCTATAAACCTTTGCAACTTTTCCTAAGAGTATTCAGAGGGCATAACAATGTTTACTCGGAAATTAAAAGTAATCCAATTTCACAACAACATACACATTACAACATATATTTTCTTACAATCTCCGTATGGAATTTAAATTTTTAAGATTGTTTCCATCACGAAAATAATTCCTGTATTATGAATGGATTGATGATAGTTTATTGTTTCATTTCAAAGATGTAGAAGGGATAGTGGGGATGGATCTCGTCATTTTGAACCTTTGTCACGTGACGAGAGGACACCTGATTTGGCGATCTATTTTCTATACTTCCGTAACCTATTTATACAAGAACACATATCTAAACATTTATTAGTAAAACTCAGTGGTCTCAGAACTTTAGTCTTTGTTGGGGACGAGACTAAATGAAAGGTTTAACTGCCCTTTTTTGGCAACTGTAGTAAAAGAAGAAAAACTCTGTCAATAAAATTCTAATTCAATACTTGCAAACTGGAATAGTCCCAAATTTGTGGCCTGTGTGTCGAGTTTAAGCCTTAGTGATACTCAAATTTACAATGGTGATGGGCTGATGATATTAAATCTCTTTCATGGCTTAAATGTGTGAAAATCGGAAAGGGGAGGTGCCAGCTCAGTTATCGTTCTTGTAATATGACCTTGGTTTGAAATTAACAGGTCCAACTTCCATTAGGCCTTGTGATGCTTTACAGTACTACGTTAACAAGCACACACTCATTCACTTACTAAATCAAATGAGAAATCATAAAAATGTTTAGAAATCGACAATAAAACTTAAACCTAATTGCCCATGTGCCCTTTGCACAAAACGGACTCTGAAAATTAAGCAAGTATTTGCTTTTTCAATAGTTGTGCACTCACTGTTCCTTCATTTACCTAAAGTAAATGACGCATCGAAATAAATAATAAATGGTTATTTAATTTTGTGTTGTATTAATGTCACTCTACAAAGAAACACGAGAGCTATAGGCGATGGAACGTAAAATTTTGAACCATAGTCAAGCGACGAGAACGACCATTTTAGTTCCATTTTTTCTCTAAGGGAAATCTCGACGAAAATCACTTTGCGTGGTACATTCCGACTCATCACTGAAAGGAACACGCCCCCATTCTTGGGTGTCCGCGACTGTTTTTTCAGCTGCACAATATTTGGTCTTTCCTGCTGGACGCAGTCAAAGGGACGCACCACAGTGGATGCCGAGCGTAAAGGTCCGTCTCGAAAAGAAGACTGTAGACTCGTAATACATAAAGTGGTTTACATAGAACACCAGGGTCTATGACGACCTCCAAGGGGTCTACGTCAGGCAAAAAGAAATTTCGGGTCCTTGATGTAAAAGTGGGGCTCTATAACAGTGGTTCTCATTAAACTAGATCGTGATTTTAATTTTTTTTACAGTTTACGATATGTGGAAACCACATTTTACCTATTTTTCAACTTTATTTACCGGAGTTAAGCTAGAGAAGTATGCTGGTGGTCTGGAATTTTCTAAATTTGCTGCAGACAATCTGTCGAGCGTTTTAAAGTACGTTCAACATTTATATGCCTTTTTTCAGATTTTGAAACGAGATTTGAGAATGTTTTGACTATGGAAATATTATAGTATTCAATGAATTCATAGGGTCATATTGAAAAAAAGTGTCACATTACAATAGGAACTAATCGTGAAGCCACTAAAAAATATCTTAAAGTTTAGAAACAATTTAGGCTTTAAAAAGTGAAACCTGTTATTTCTCCCAACTTTTAGAATATCGTGAGGAAGTTTTTTATTGCTTTTCCTAGTGTGAAGGAGTTTCAGGGCGGTTGCCAATCTCCAAAACAAAACTAAAAAATGGACACTAACAGAGGGAATTTAAGGTTAAACCATAAAATATTGACACCAAATGTTGAAAATTTGATATCGTAGTGCAAGAGATTCACCCTGTCATTAAAATTATTTGTTTGTTGTTTAGATACTTTATTTGACAGTTTATTTATTAATTAACTTTTAAATTAATTAATTAACCAGTGATTTTTAAATTTTATACACAATTCTTCATTACAGTTAGAAAATTTTCATTCGTTTAAAGTAGGAGTAGTAGTACCAGGTGTCTAAAATGCATTTTAGTTAATAAATTTGTAAAAATTCAATATTTATTAAGCAGGGTCTTACGCCAAACCTAAAAACATGTCAAGGGCTCTATGAGACAGAAATGTTTGGGAAACTCTGCTGTTTACTTGGAATTTCTTCTTCCAGACACAGTAACTGAGGAACCATTTTACATCTATATGTTTGAGCACTTAATGCCAAGTCGCGATCTTGTGCAGATGGTGATGCTCTGTGGTGACCTTAGTTGACCTTCCTAGTGATAGTCCACTTATTTGGATCTGATTCCATAACCAACAGACCACTTTTTTTGGAAACCACTGGTTACCATCGAGCCACATCCACTAGATACTGACCAGCTACAAGCCTTCAATTTGCTCTCTATCTCAAGAATCATTCAAACGATTACGTTCTCATTGCAAACAGACTAACTTGTTTGTTTAAATGTAATATTCATATAGCTCTAGTAGAAATTAACATATACTTGGACGGTCTCCATGGATGGGTTCTGTAAACACTAACGCTAAACAATATTGTTTCTCAACTATAGGTTCATATTGTACTACCCACTCTTCAAAATATACAAATGCTATCAGTTTTATTGCAGTCATTTTAAAATTATGATGAAAAATAAGTTTGTGACCTTCATTTTGGACATGTGTGTATTCATTGCTATGGACAGGTAACAGGAGTTCGAAAATTGTGCCGCAGAAGATCCGCTGTTAGAGATCATTCCACGTAAAATAGGTCGAGGATCAAACGCATAATCACTGGCGTAGTTTGTTAGATTGGAGAGGAGGTACTAGCTCTGGTTTCGTCCCCGTGATCTAACCATGGTTCAAAATAATGAAGTCCAGCACCAAAAGCCCTCGAGTAGCTGAAGAATGCGACATTAATATTAATTCACCCGACAAAAGTTATTCTTTCTTGCTTTTTATAATTCAAGGTATAAAAAAGAACAGAAACTGTGAAAGTTATACTTACCTCACTTTATGAAGCCGCACGAGGACTTTCGTATTCTGACCTCGTAAATTTGAGCTTCAGTCAAGCAACGAAGATGTTCCCTTGAATAACTGACACACTAAACCAACGGGAGTGAGTGAGTGAATATTAAGGCCCCACTGTTTAGCTGCACGAGGGCTTTTGGGGAGGGTAAGCGTAATTTTGAACCATGGTCAAGTGACGCGGATAACACCAGAGTTGGCACCTCCTTTTCTAACTACTACACCAAACCAACTGGAGAACGTTTGAGCTCTCGACAGATTTTACGTGCATCGCTCTCCTATACAGAGGGTCTTCAGTGGTATTGGGATCGATTTCATGAGATGCTAGCCACGATCCGATTCCTAGACCACTGGGCTACCGCGGCGACACAGCAATGGGAGAGCTTTGAATTCAACACATCTAAGGTTATCAACCCTTGTCTTTAGTTGAACGAGAACGAGATCTCCTCAAAACTCCAGCCATGATATTGTTACAGTAATAGCTGATCTACTGCGACAAAGATAACAAAAATTTCCTAATCTTACGTAAACAAAAGCAAGCGAGCTAACTTAAATTCCTTATTTCGTAAAAAAAAAAAGTTTATAATAATAATATGAATGAAAAAAAGAATAGCAGATCATTTGCTACACATCCAGTAAATCTAAATACAGAAGCAAAGATTTGAACAGTGCCAAATAATTTCAGATCAAAAATTTTTTTAACGGACACATTATATTTTGTAGGATTTTATTTTATAGGAAAAATATTGTAATATGAATCAGATTTAATATAGTTAATCACTGAAGGAAGAATAATTCAAAACTTAAATAACCACCTTTCAGTTTCTAATTTAATTTCAGATATTTCAGGTTCATAACTTACATTTATTACATAATTGAGAATATGTATACGAGCATCCGAGTTCCTCTTTTTTTAAATATTAAAGCATATATATATAAAGTTTTTTAAAACTTTAAATCTGGAAATGGAAACTCCAAAACTTTGAACCCCATAAAATTACAACAGTACTGATTGAAAATGTTAAATGATTACAAATCGAAAAGATCTAAAAAAAAGAGAACACAATTTCATATTTTTCTTAAGTATTCAAAAATGTTATTCCAGAAAACACTTTTCAGGTCCCAAACAAAATATTACGTTTTATACTGAAATATATATATAAAAAGTTAAAACTACGTATTTTTGTATAAAAAAATGGTAGAAAAATGTATGCTTCTTTTTTAATTCCATAAACCCCTAGACAAAAGTACAAGAGGACTGAATTTCCCTTTGAAATGTCTCCGGGGACTATCCTTTTGCTTTTAGAAGTTCTACAATTCTGATTTATATGTTTTTAACTTCTTTAAAGTTTAGTATTCTTGTGGAGTGATGTTGCATTTACATTGAAAAATCTCTAAATATTTATTTCAAAATTAGCCGTCTCAAGCGAAATTAATCAATAGCTATCGGCAAGCCATGTAAAAATGAAACAAATTCTCCAAAAGGATCATTTTAGCAACTTTCTATATAAAGCAATGTGTGTATGTACTAACTGCATAAGTTTATCAAGAGAGAAACTTTAATTTAGCAACGAGTGCTGTGTTTTAAATCAGACTAGTATGAAATATTTTAAAAATGGAGGAAACAAAAAAGTATTATATTAGTAGTGTAGAAACATTTGTAGAACATCATGAAACTTTAAGTGAGAGACATACAGTGAAGTTGAATACATTAAATCGTTGTGGACAAAAGTTACTGAACAGTCATACTAAAAGAAGCAAATCAAAAAGAATTTTGCATATCATGCCAAGGAAAGACCATACTCATGTGAAATTTGCAACAAAAGTTTCACTCGGAAAGGAGTTCTAAAAATCCATACGCGCATTCATACTGAAGAAAAACCCTATGTTTGTGAAATTTGCAACAAGTCTTTCACTCAAAATGGACATCTCAAAAGACATTTGCTTATCCATAAAAATGAAAAGCTCATGTTTGCGAACTTTGCAAAAAGGTTTTCACTCAACTTGGGCATATAAAAACACATTTGCGTGTTCATACTGAAGAAAAGCATTTTACCTGTGAATTTTGCAACAAGGTGTTCTTTGATAGAAGCAACTTAAGAAGGAATTTGCTGATTCATACTAAAGAAAAACCTCATGTTTGTGAAATTTGCAAAAAGGCTTACACTCAACTTGGTGATATGAAAAGACATTTGCGGATTCATACTAAAGAAAAGCCTTATGTTTGTGAAATTTGCAACACGGCTTTCCCTGAACTTGGTCATATGAAAATACATTTGCGTATCCATACTGAAGAAAAGCCAATTACATGTGAAATTAGCAAGAAGCCTTTCTCTATAAGAAATAACTTAAGAAGGCATTTTCGTATCCATACTGAAGAAATCCTTATGTTTGTGAAATTTGAAACAAATTGTTCACTCATATTAGTCATATGAAAATACATTCGCGTATTCACACTGAAGAAAAGCCCTTGTGAATTTTGCAACAAGGCTTTATTTGATAGAAAAAGCTTAAAAATTCTTTTACGGATTCATATTGAATAAAATGCTTACGTGTGTCACATCTGCGAAAAGGTTTACTCTCAAAGACGTAATTTAATAAATTATTTGCTTATTCATACTACTGAAGATTCTTACGTTTGAGAAATTCTCTGCATGTGTTTTACTTAAGATTACTTTTAAAAAATGCATATGTGTCTTCATACAGCTTAAAAGAAATTATATTTATAATTTCATTTTTATATTATGCAGATTTTTGGATTATTGTAATTATATTAGTTTGGGTGTTGTTAAAAAGACTTAATCTAGGATCTGTATTATGAATAATGAGACAATTTTTTAAACTTTTATTGTTTCTTAGATATTGAATGATACGTACTGCAAACTTTTTAAGATGTGATATAAAATGCATTGTAGGCATTTAAACTTTTCCTAACTCAAATTTAAGTGTTTGCTAATTTGTTGTTGTTTTAGATCTTTTTTTATTTCATTTAAAACAATGATCTTATATTTTATGTTTCTTTATGTAGGAGTGTGTTTTGTTTCCAGACGACAAATTGCATTGAAATTTTTTTTATTATGGAAAATTCTTCAAGTATATTTTAAGTACTAATGAGAAAATCGCTTCACAAACATGAAAAAATGTGCTCTTACATATTTTGTGAAAGGTTTTGACTACTTGTTGTTTAAAGTGTTTAATATTCTACATTTGAAGCATGAACTTAGTTATTGTAGTGACAATATAATATGAAATTGAATAAATTTTAATTCTTATAATCAAAATGATCTTGTTTTGAAAAGTTTAGAATTAATAGCTAATTTATCAGGGTTGAGTTTTGAGCCAAATGCATGCGATGTATATATATGAACGGAATATAAAAATAGTTTCACATAACACATTATTATGGATCAAAATTTGCAGGAAATGGAAAAAACAGTATTCATTTAGAATTTGGGGAAGTTTCCCTCACGACATACTGTTATGCAACAGTTGTATTAGGTACTGAGATTGCTACGTTTTCTTTTAAAATATCTAAACAATTTAGCAAATGATACTTTTATGAAAGCGTTTTACGCTTCTTGTGTTTTCAGTACCGCTATTTAGACTGGGTTTCGTAGAAGTAATTCAAAAAAATATTTTTGTTACGTTAAAGGAATATTGGTGTAGTTGCTAAATAGGAGGAATATGATTTTATGGATTTTTAATAGTAAATTAAAAAAAGGGTTTTGAATTCTTTCATGATCTAGTGCCAGAAAAGTATTATGGAGCATACCATAAAAGTTAAACTAATTCAGAAGTAATATCTAAATTTTTTACAAATTATAAAGTTATTAAAGATAAATTAGTGTTTTACGTATTAAGTCATATGCTTTCCTGGAAATACTTATAATATTTATAAGAAAACAAAACTTTCCATTAAGTTAGTAACTTAAGCTTTATATTATACGCCAATGCCGATGAATTCAAAAACGTGGTCTAAAATATTCGATATGCAGCAACGAGTGTTGATAAACCTTCACTGGACAAGTTTAAACTCTAAAATATTGTTAGTGAATGTTACAAAATAATTTGTTTCATGAATTTTAAATGCTTGTACATTTTTCTCTTATTTTGTTCGAAGTTTTAAAATGTTTGACCTTTTTTCTACAGAAGCGAACGTAGTGGATTATTTTCAAATATTCAACCTAGTGCCGAAGTATCCAAAACATTACGTGATTTGGCGAATTAAAAATATATTTCGGAACCACAGGACAACTTTTTGAATCGTGCAAAAGCGAATTTATGTACAGGTAGATAGTATAAAGGAAGATTCACATACATTTGGCAAAATTTTAAATGCAATTACAGCGACTTAAATATTGCTACGTTATTGCATCTTAAATTTATTTCAAAGGTACCTACCTGTTTTTCTTTTCAAGAATAGGGTGATAAATTCTAAATTTGGATATTATTTTTGTATGGGGAGACTAAAAGGAACAAAAGTGCTCGGAAATATGTTTTCACAAATGTACAGAAACGATGAAAACATCTGGCGAGGTTTGTTTCCATTAGCGGGGTTTGTTTTCCTTTATCTTTTGGCTTGGCGAAGGTGGTGGACGATATGTTTCGTAAATATATTAAGTTAGTTTCATCGGAAAGGATCCTCACACAAAATACAATTAAGAACAAACCAAATTAAAAGGTAAAATAATTAATGTTATGATTTATTGATTTTTAACCTAAATCATTACACTTCTTCAGACTCCCCAATGCATGACTTTCAATTCTTAAAACAGTTGGACAACCTAAAATTAGGTTGAATTAATAAACTATACACGGCATCCTTTGTTATGTTTTTTATTTCTAGTACAATTACAGATTAAACTTTAAGATGGAATTTTTATTAGGCAGTTGTTTGTAGAGTAATAAATTACAGTCCGAAAAGTAATATATTAAGAGTTTGTCATTTTAAATCTACTTAATTCTGGGATAATTTAAAGCTTAGAGGATTCAAAACCTCTCACATTAGTATAAAGTAAAAAACCGACACAGAATTATTGATCCAAACTCGCGATTTAATTTTATTTAGCATCTGATCATGTTTGTAAATCATAATTCAATTTGTTTTGAAATATACGGTTAGGTTCAGATATAAAGGAACAAAAACTCAATTCCGTATTTATTTAATCACTTTGTGATTTTATTTTAGTGTTTCTAGAGCAATTTACTTGTACCAACGCATAAGCAGAACAACCCTTTGATAGGCTACACTAAAGAAAATTTTTGTTTGTTTAACATATGCGTGTATTAAAATTTTTAATGAATACGCCATTCAATTCTGTCGACAAAACTAAGTATTACTACTTAAAATTAATATACATATTTCTGATATTTATTTTACATTTAATACAGTTGTTTTCATTTCTCTCACACTTTGTGATCAAGGCATCTTTGTTAATGAGCCATATTTGTTTTCATCTTAAACACTGTTCAAAAAGTTATTCTGTGTATAGCAGATTACATTAACGAAAAATTTATTCTTTCGATCTTTTTAAAATATTTTTCAGACCTTTTCAAATTCCATTCCTTATTTTAATATTTCTAAGATTTTTTTTTAAAAATAACATTTTGTGATTTGATGCATCTTTTGCGTATTTTATTGATATTTAAACATTTATATTTTGAATTTGATCACGTCTCATTGCAGATTTCATAGATTTTTGTATAAACCTTTACACCTTTTGGAAACGAAATGAATCCCAAGCACTTCCTAAGAAGATCCTATATCTCTAAATTGAAAAGTAATTTTATTCTTACTTTATGGAGGTTGCTTTCACCGACAGAGAGTTGTCATTGTCAACATTGTTGAGCTGGGGATTTGAGAAGAGATGGAGGCACGTTGAATCCGTAGACTTTAAAGATTTCACATTTGAGATATTCAATATATCGTTTTGAAATATAATCAGATGCATTAACCAACTATATATGGCGCTCAAGTACATCTGAACTAGCGAGTAGGATAAAAAAATAATAAACACAGCTTGGATTTAATAGTCAGCATACTTTTTTTGTAATGTGTTCTGCATTTTATTAACACTAACGCTTCGATATAACGATTCAAATAAATATATATATTTACAACTCACAAAAACAGTATAATAGCTTTTTATCACTTAAGAATTTTTGCTTATTGAAGATCAGCTTTTGTTTAGTTTTCTTTATAATCGTTGATTGAAAAAGTTTTTGAATCTAAGTAATCATGCTAAGTATTATTCAAAAATTATGTCTTTTTTTTCAGACTTATGTCTATATTATGATGTTCCTTTTAAAATGTTGTCTAATTTTTTCTTAGAATTTTACATCAGAGAGCATATTTTTTTTACTGCCGTAATTTCGAGCGTATAGTCCGCGGACTATCTGTATTTAAAATGCGAATTTTTGAAGCTGCGGACTATCCACCAGTGCGGATAATACGCTGGTTGTTCACGGTTAAAATCGTTGAAATTTAAAAAAACACGCTGTCGTGAACTGCCGATGATCATATATAAAAAAAGCGCGAGAATCCAAGAAATCATTCGTATGTATCGATAGTAAACCATAGAGCATAGTGCAGAACGAATGAGTAGTAGCAAGTAGAGCTCCTAAAATCCATCCTGGCGCATCAAGCGATGCCGGGATATGAGCACTCACTTAGAGCAACCAGAGTCTTGTATCCCAGTATCCTTCACACTGCTTTAGCGCAACTGCCGGGAGAGGGAAAAGTAGTTGATGCGTCAGCTCGATTTTTAGGAGCCTTAATAGCAAGTACCTGGATTACGGAAAAAAAGCGTGATTCATTTACTTATAGCGTGGTTTGGCAACACCGAGTGAGTGGGGTCGAAGGTCTCATTTCATTGCCACTTATCACGAGGATAGCACGTTGCACAGTATTTTGTTTTCATATTTTGTCTTTCATCTTCGATAACGATGATGAAACATCGCCAGAGTTTTACTGCTGAGTTTAAACTCAAGGTAGTTGAGAAAGCTGAAAAATATGGAAATAGAGAAGCTGGCCATTATTTTGAAGTGGACGAGAAAGCGGTGAGAAATTGGCGTAAACAAAAGGATGTGTTAAAAAGAATGAGAAGAAAGCGATCCAATCGGCACGGAAAAGTAAAATGGCCAGCTCATAGTTTTGATCTCTAGTTCAATGACGAGGTAGAAACCTGAACTAGCAATTTACAGTCCAAATTCCTTACCATCTGAATGTGAGGATTTTGAGTCCTGACATATTTAAAGTTAATCGGTCTCTCTATACGGAAAGCATTTAGTGTCAGAGGAAACCAATCCACATAAGTAGACAAAAAATTAAAATTCAGAACTTGGTTATCCTCAAACACTGTAGCCACTATAAATTAATAAATTTATGATTAAAAGATTCGCTTCTTTTAGTATTAGTATTCGCTGTAAATAACATTGATATAGTCGGATATAAAGTGTAGAAGAATTCAAAAGAACAGAAAAATAGCATTAACTTCCTCTTTTATCGTGCCTTATATACGGAATATTATTCGATAGGATTTCCTTTATCAAGAAATGATCTCGGGTCTTTTTCATGAACTAATTGTGATGACTGTGTATATGTGATTGTTATCAGATTTCAAAGATACATAAAGTGGCTGCGGTAGCTTAATGGTCAAGGTAAAGGGCACTTGGCTTGTGTTTCATAAGTTTATGTTTAGTACCGCTGAAGATCCACCGTGTAAGGGAGGCAATGCACGTTACATCTGATGAAAGTCAAACGCCCTCCCATTAGCGTGGTGTTGAAATTTGAAGATGGGTTTGGCAGCTCAGGTGTTATTTTTGTCACTTGACCATGGTTCAAAATTACGAGGTCCTTAGAACAAAAGCCCTCGAGTATTTGAATAGTACGACGTGAATACTCACTCACTGACTCACTCTGAAGGTACATCAAGGCTATTGGTAATGGATATTATAATTGGGAACCCCTGTCAAGTAACGAAGACGACACCTGAGCAGGTACTCCTCTCCGAACGTCCTCGCCACGTTAATGGAAGCATTGTAAACCTGTAGAAATTTAATAATATAAATGCACGTTGTAATTTAAATACCAGCACTATCCCAAAGAAAATTTTTAAATACAGTTTAAACCTATCAATTTATATCGCTTAAATTAAGCCTTTGATTTATAAAAAAAAACATTTAAAAATATCTTTCATACACAAACACATACGCAAAAAGAATTTTACCGACTCTCAACATTCTACACACTCAAGTCTAAAATTAAGGCCACTAACCTAAATTCTTTGAAAACAGATGAACAATTCACTATGTTGCTGCTAGATTTGGTGCAGAGACGTTTTACAATGTGCAAAAGGATAAAGCAACCTAAAAATATAAATAAGATTTTAACTTTGAATTAAGGTACGGAATACTATCAAAAAGTGACAAATCATGAATCACAGATAAACCATTTACCTTCGGAAAAGTCTAATATGAAGTATGTTGACTGTGAACTGCAAAACGAGAGCCCAATAACGAGCTTACTTGCTATTTATGAGTGCTTGAATAAGAATTTCTGGCAACAAAGCCCATTTTTACAAAAGCGGGACTTTTATTTCCTCGGGTGTCCTAGGAGGGGAACTACACTGAGAAATGTCTTTACCTAGACCATCCCAAAAATATTCAATAGAATTAAGATCCGAAGAATCAGATGGTCAATTTGGATCATGGCAAATACCCACTCCTTCATTGAATTCATCAACAACGTTACATCTGTGTTAAGGCGCATTATCATCCATTAAAATGTAGTCCAGGCCCCCAGAAAAGCCTCACATAGACTTTCAGGATATCATCCCTATAGCGCTATGATTTAACAGTACCCGTATCAAAAACGTATAGTGGTGTATGTCTGTCCAGCATTATGCCGCCACACACAATGATTTTTTTTTGCCGCCTAACCTATCGATTTTCATAACATAGGAGACATGGAAACTAGTTCTATTTTTTCTGTAAGTGAAATCTCGACGAGAATCACTTTGACTTGTACATACCGACTCATCACTGAAACTAACACGACCTTATTCTTGTGGTCTCCACGACTGATTTTTCAGCTGCACAGTATTTGATACTTCCTGCTGATTGCAGTCAAAGGAAGGCACCAGAGTGGACGCCGAGCCTAAAGGACAGTCTCTACAAGATGACTATAGACTCGTAATTCCCAAAGTGGTTTATATAAATCACCAGGGGTCTATGATGACTTCCAAGGGGTGTACGACAGCCAAAAATTAATTTCGGGGTCCATGAGGTGAAAGTGGTGTTTTATGATAGTGGTTCTGATTAACTAGATCGTGATCTAAAATTTTTTAAAAGTTTATAGTAAGGTGAAACCAAATTTTACCTATTTTTCAACTTTTATTTCTAGAGTTAAGCTAGATAAGTATACTGGAGACCCCGAATATTCTAAATTTCTCGCAGACAATCTTTCAGAGCGTTTTAACCTACGTTCAACATTTAAATGCCTTTGATTTAAATTTTGAAACCAGATTTGAGAATGTTTTGACCAAGGCAATACCATAGTAGTCAGTGAATACATATGGTCATATTGCAAAAAAGTGTCCCATTTAAATAGGAACTAATCGTAATAACCACTAACAAATATCTAAAAGTTTAGAAACGGATGCCAGCAATTTTGGCTTTAAAAAGTCAAACCTGTTTTTTGTTTCAACTTTTTGAATACCGTAAGGAAGTTTTTTATTGCTTTTCCTAGTGTGAAGGAGTTTTAGCGCCGTTACCAATCTCCAAAACAAAATAGAAAAGTGGAAACTGAGAGAGGAAATTTAAGGTTAAAGCAGTCAAGAGTGATACCAAATGTTGAAAATTTGATATCGTAGTACTACAGAATCATCCCTCCCATTAAAATGATTTGTTTGTTGTTTAGTTATTTTATTTTTCAGTTTTATTTATTAATTAACTTTTAAATCAATTAATTAAAATTTGAATTTTAAATTTTATACACTATACTTCATTACAGTTAGAAATTTAATTATTTTAAAGTAGGAATAGTAGCACCAGCTGTAAAAAATACATTTAAGTTAATAAATTTGCAAAAATCCAATATTAATTAGACAGGGGATTACGCCAAACCTAAAAACATGTCAAGGGCTCTTATGTGACAAAAGTAATTGGGAACCTCTGCTGCTTGCTTCGAATTTCTTCTTCCAGATACAGTAGCAAGTTCACGAGCAAGCTGAGGAGCTATTTTTCGCTTATGTCATAGTGCACTTAATGCCACATCACGATCTTGTGCAGAAGATGATGCTGTGTGGTGACCTTAGTTGACCTTCCTATTGAGAATACCACTTTTTCAGAATTGATTCCATAACCGACAGGCCACTTTTTTTGGAAGCCACTTGTTATTATCGAGGCACATCCCCTTGAGACTGACCAGCTACAAGCGTTTGATTTGCTCTCCATCTCATGGAATCATCCAACGATTACGAGACTTTGTTCTCACCGCCAACGCAGACTAACTTGTTTTTTTTAATGTAATATTCACAGAGCTCTAGCAGAAATTCTAATATACTTGAATGATCTCATTTGATGGGGTCTGTAAACACTAACGCTAAACAATATTTTCTCCCAACTAAATGTTGATATTATTCTACCCCTTCTTCAAAATATACAAATACTATCAGTTTTACTGTAGTCATTTTAAAATTATGATGCAAAATAAGTTTCTGACATTCATTGTGAACATGTGTATATTTGTTGCTATGATAAACAATTGTATAGAAATGAAAGCAACAGTATTGAATCAATACCTTCTTAAACAATTTGCATTTATACCCAATTCTTGAAACCGCGGTTTCTCTGAATGAAATGGATTTCG
Source organism: Trichonephila clavata (assembly GCA_019973975.1). Taxonomy (NCBI): domain Eukaryota; kingdom Metazoa; phylum Arthropoda; class Arachnida; order Araneae; family Nephilidae; genus Trichonephila; species Trichonephila clavata. The sequence goes on from BMAO01032148.1 coordinate 18,218, forward strand.
TAAAATAAAAAAAAAACACTAAATGACTTTACACTAAATTCACTACACACTAAATGACTTTATCAAAATTGTCAATGATCTTCAGGAATTGTAAATCAATTTGTTTTATTCTCTTAAAACTCTGTTTTTACATCCAGGAATAAATGCAGGGATCATAATATCATCGTCCTCCGAAGAGGTTATTTGTATAGGAAATTATGTATCATTAATACGGTTCAATTGATTGATTCCAATGCTCTGTAGACTATCAACATTTCGCAAATTCTGCCAGAAGTATTGATTATTTTGTACTTATAGAATGTACAATATGAACTTTGTCCGAAAATGATTGGCTGCCATGGTAGCCTAGTGGTTATGGTCAGGAACTCGTGGATGACGGAACAAGAGTTCGAGCCTTGCGCCACTGAAGACCCGCTGCGTAGAGACCATTGCAAGTTAAATATGTCGAGGCCCAAACGTAAACTCGTTGGCGTAGTGTGGTAGCTTAGAGAGGAGGTACTAGCTCTTGAGTCGACCTAGTAATTTTAAGCTTCAGTCAAGTAACGAAGACGTTCTCTTGCCTAACTGACAAACAACACCAACGGGAGAGCTTTGAATTTGAAAGATCTAAAGTTTATCAACCGTAGTCTTTATTTGAACCAAGTACCAAACTCCTCAAAACTGCTGCCATGAAGTTGTTACCATAACCGCTGATCTACTGCGACCAAGACAACAGAAATTGCTAATCTTACTTAAGCAAAAGCAAATAAGCTAACTTATATTGCTTATTTCGTAAAAAAAAAGTGTATAAAAATAATATGAAGGAAAAATGAATGACTATCATTTCAAACGCATCCATTAAATTTAAATACAGAAGCAAAGATTTTGCCACTTTACCAAATAATTTCAGACCGTAATTTTTTTGTTAACGGACAAATAATGTTTTTGTAGTGTTTCGTTTTTTAGGAAAAAATATTGTAATTTGAATCATATTTAATATAGTTAATCACTGAAACAAGATTATTTTCAAACCTTAAATAACCACATTTCAGTTTATAATTTAATTTCAGATATTTCAGATTCATATTTACTTTAATTACATGTTTGTGAATTTTTCTTCGTGCATCCGAGTTCTTCTTTGTTTAATAATTTAAGCATAATAAGTTTTTTTAAAAATAGAAATCTGAAAATGGAGTCTTCAAAAACTATGAACCCATCACAGTTACAACAGTCCTTATGACAATGTTTAAATGATTACAAATTGATTAGATTTAAAAGAAAGAAAATACTTATTCATATGTTTCTTATTTGTTCAAAAATGTTATATCCGAAAACACTTTTCAGGTTCCAAACAAAACATTACGTTTCATACTGAAATATATATATAAAAAGTTAAAACTTTATAATTTTGTACAAAAAATGATACAATAATATATGCTTCTTTTTTAATTCCATAAATCACTAGATAAAAATACAAGAGGACTGAATTTCCCTTCAAAAAGTCTCTGGGGTTTATCTTTTTGCTTTTAGAATTTCTACATTTCTCATGTACATATTTGTAACTACTTTAAAATTTACTTTTTCTAGTGGAGTTATGTTGTATTTATTTTGAACTATCTCTAAATATTTATTTCAAATTTCGCCGTCTGAAGCGAAATTAATCAATAGCTATCTGCAAGCCATGTAAAAAAGAAAGAAGTTCTTCAAAAAAGGTCATTTACGCAACGTTCTATATAAAGCCATGTGTGTATGTACTCTCCGCACAAGTTTATCAAGAGAGAAAGATTAATTTAGCGACGAGTGTTGTGTTTTAAGTAATACTAGTTAGAAGTATTTTAAAAATGGAGGAAACAAAAAAGTATTATATTAGTGGTGAAGAAACATTTGTAGAACATGAAACTTTAACTGAGAAAGACACAGTGAAGTTGAATACATTAAATCGTTGTGGACAAAAGTTACTGAAACAGTCATACTAAAAGAAGCAAATCAAAAAGCTTCTGCATAATCATGCCAAGGAAAGACCATACTCATGTGAAATTTGCAATAAAAGTTTCACTCGGAAAGGAGTTCTAAAAATCCATATGTCCATTCATACTGAAGAAAAACCCTATGTGTGTGAAATTTGCAACAAGCCTTTCAGTCAAAATGGACATCTCAAAACTCATTTGCTTATCCATAAAAATGAAAAGCCTCACGTTTGTGAAATTTGTAAAAAGGCTTTCACTCAACTTGGTCATATGAAAACACATTTGCGTGTTCATACTGAAGAAAAGCCATATGTTTGTGAAATTTGCAACAAGGGTTTCTCTGAAAGAAGCAGCTTAAAAAGGCATTTGCGGTTCATACTGAAGAAAAGCCTTTACTTGTGAATTTGCAACAAGGTTTTCTGTAATAGAAGCAACTTAAAAACATTTGCGGATCATACTAAAGAAAAGCCTTATGTTTGTGAAATTTGCAACAAGGCTTTCACTGAACTTGGTCAATGAAAATACATTTGCGTATCCATACTGAAGAAAACCTATGTATGTGAAATTTGAACAAGTTTTCATCAAAAATCTAAAAATTCATTTCGTATCCATAAAAGAAAAGCCTCATGTTTGTGAAATTTGCAACAAGGCTTTCACTCAACTTGGTGATATGAAAAGACATTTGCGGATTCATACTAAAGAAAAGCCTTATGTTTGTGAAATTTGCAACAAGGCTTTTCTCGACTAGATTGCTTGAAAAACCATTTACGTATTCATACTGAAGAAAGCCTTATGTGTGTGACATCTGCGAAAAGGCTTTCTCACAAAGAGACGTAACTTAATAAATCATTTGCGTATTCATACTATCAAATTATATTACGTTTGAGTAATTCGCTGCATTTTTCACTTTATATTAACGTAAAAATGCATATGTGTCTTCATACAACTTAAAAGAAGATATATTTACTTGTTTTTATATTAGAGGAATCTGGATAAATATAATTTTATTAGTTTGGGGGGTTAACTTGTCTGTATTATTAATGAGACTGTATATTTAGTGTTGTACTATTTCTTAGACATTGTGAATGATATCCTTCCATACTTTTTTTAAGATGCAATGTAAAATCATTTGTAGTTATTGGAACTTTCATAAATCAATTTTCAGTGTTTGTTAATTTTTTTTGTGTTATATATTTTTTTTTCATTAATACAAGGATCTTATAGACTATGATTATTTTATGTTTGAGTGTTTTTTGTTTCCAGACGTCAAATTGCATCTCTACTTTTGTTATTATGGAAATCCTTCAAATATAATCTGAAGTACTAATGAGAAAAATTCTTCACAAACTTATGAACAATGTTTCTTACTTATTTTGGAAAAGGTTTGACTATCTGCTGTTAAAAGTGTATAATATTTATATTGAATCATGATCTAATTTAATGTATTGACAATATAATATTAAATTTAATAAATTTTTAATCGATTATCAAAGGGTCTTTGTTTGAAAGTTTGGTAATTAATGTCTATATTATCAGGTATGAGTTTTGAGCCAAAGGTATGCAATTTACACATGAACGGAAGATAAAAATTCTTTCCAATAAGACATTATTATGATCAAAATTGCTCGAAAAGGAAAAAACAGTATCTATTTATAGTTTGTGGAAGTTTCCCTGACGATATATTGTTATGCTATCGTTGTATTAGGCCCTGAGATTGCTACGTTTAGTTTTAAAATATCTAAACAATTTAGCTAAATGATACTTTCATTAAAGAAGTTTTATGTTTCTTGGGTTTTCAGTACCGCTATTAAAATTGGATTTCGTAGAAGCTATTCAAATTAATCTGTTTGTTACTTTAACAGAAATCGGTGTAGTAGTTAAATAAGTGGAATCATTTTTAATAGTAATTTAAAAAAGCGTTTGAATTCTCTGGTAATCTAGTGCCAGAAAAGTATTATGGAGCATACCATAAAAAGTTAACTAATCATTTGAGTTGTCTAATTTCTTTTACAAAGTATAAAGTTATTAAAATTAAATTAGTGTTTTACGTATTAAGTTATGCTTGGAAATACTTATATATTATAGACAAAACAAAACTTTCCATTAAGTTAGTAACTTAAGATTTATACCATACGCCAATTCCGATCAATTCAAAAACGTGGTCAAATAATCTCGATATGCAGCTACGATGTGGATAAACCTTCTTGGACCAGTTTAAACTCTAAAATATTGTTAGTGCAGTTACAAAATATTGGTTCCTGAATTTCAAATTCTTAATGTTTCTCTTATTGTTGCAAATTTTAATTTTTGACCTTTTTTCTACAGAGTGAATGTAGTGAATATTTTCAAAATTCAACCTAATGCCGAACTTCCCAAAAGATTACGTGATTTGGCGAAATAAAACATAATAGAACCGCAGGACAACTTTTAGAAAACGATAATAGTTAATTTATGTGGAGGTTTCTATAAAGAAGATTCACATACATTTGGCAAAATATTAAATGCAATTTCGGCGATTTAAATTTTGCTATGTTATTGGATCTTAATTTATTTCAAAGGTACCTGTTTTTCATT
>BMAO01032149.1:0-19116 GCA_019973975.1 Trichonephila clavata
GACCAAGGCTCAAAATTACGAGGGACATCACTATTAAACTTCATGTTGCCTTATGGAGCGACGTTGATATAACTCTCATTCACCCGGAGTGATAGTCTACCTGCATGTACCCATATAAGGTTACATTGATAGTATTTGGATAAAAAAAGCTATGAGTATTTGGTCTATGAAGCTATTGTACATTTTTTTAGCTTCAGAATTGAATAATAATTGTTTTTGTTATGAATTCTTTTAAAAATAAATCAGTTGTTGTTGTTGTTACCTTTCCGCCATGGAGCAGCAAAGTCTACATCAAGTCCAAAAGACCCTGCTGTAAATTGTAACGGGTTCTATTCGAGTTTCTACTAATCCTCTTGGGAAAAATACTCTTTTTAACTGTGACATTAATTTGAAAACCGCTTTCCACTAAGGAGACTTGATTTTATGTAAATGGAAACTTCTATTTAAGTGTCAGTCTTTCAGTAGGCGAGGTAATAGTTGAGAGCTGATCCTAAGAGGAAAACCTAGTGTGATCTACCGGTGGTCTCACTTCGTAATATTAAATTTAAAGAACGCATACATAGAATCGTCGGAAACGTCCACTTCACTGCTGACGAGTAAGCAAGTTGGAAGTAGGATTGTATAAGATCGTAAAATAGGGAAGAGCTTCCACATATTTAATAGGATTTTTAAAAAAAATAAATTTATTTGCAAAACCCCTCATGTTTCACATTGCATAACATGAGGCTTACAGACGTAAGTGGTAACAACATTACAAAATAATAATCATGAAAAAAAAACATAATTGAGAAAAAAAACATAATTAAGGGGAAAAAACATAATTAAGAGGAGAAAAACATAATTAAGTAAAAAAACATAATTAAGGGGGGAAAACACAATAAGAAAAAAAAACATAAAAGAGCCAAATCTAAAATAAAGGAAGGCAGGAAATACACAAAAATAAAGAAAGGAAGGTATCTATAAAATTTTAAAAATCTATGTAGTAAACAAATTTTCTCAAGACATTAAGACTTTCAGAACAATCGACCAACAAAGACAAAATAGGTGGCCAGGACTTAAGCGTTTCAACTCCTTTTTAAAATTTTCTCTTTTACAACAAAATAGATTACAATACAACAAGACATGTTCCGCGGTTTCAGCGTCCAGACCACAAGAACAAATACCATTACCAATTAAGTTAAACCTAAATAACTAGCTCTTAAAATCAGTAACATATTTCTTACACTTTAGACGTTGATAAATGGTCGGAAAAAACTTTTTAGTCCACAAAGCTTTAGGCGAGGGAAAGAATTTGGAGTTCCAGTCGGAAACAGTTATTTCCCAAGCTAAATGCTTCAGGTGGGACGATGGCACAGACATAGAAAGGCTCATATCTTGGCAAATTGCCTCTTAAGCCAACTGGCCCGCACTATAATTGCAGAGATTTCCCCTTTGGCACCGAACATAAGAAAAGTGGATATCACAGTCTTCAAGGTTGTACACACAGAATAGACTGAACCTCTACAACAAAGTTTTTCTGTAGAATTTATATTGCGAATTCTTATTGCTCCTCGGGTTTAGTTATTAAAGTGCATTCTTTAGTGTTAAAAGTTGAATAAAAGTATGGAATTTAAGAACACATCTGTTCCTTTCTCGAAGCCTCTCACACCCACGACCGACGGGTAGTGACAAATGAGTCATAGGCATCATCTTACTCAACCGACAATTGTCTCAAGGAGGCTCCTTTATTTTCGAGAAAATGAGGAGAAGGTACAGGAATGAAACAGGGAGAGGAATTCTTCAACTTTTGTGGGTTTTTTTTGTCTCAAATTAAATCTGCATCCCTTTACCAATGAACAAATAAATTTAAATCCTTGATCGTTATTTACTCTTATCATATATATTTTTTATTTCGCGCGTAATGTAAAATAATCTGTTACATGCTTAAGAAAGTTTATTGTTATAAAAAAAAATTGTGTTCAGACCATTGAATATATTGCTTGTCTCATTTCAGATATGTTTAGAATGCCAGGTCTGATAAAAGAAGCTGCTATGTTTTTTTTTTCTTTCTTCGGTCTGCAGTGGATTGCGAAGGCGTTGTGAAGTGTGGGCCAAAAGTTTATTCATTCACAAATTGTGAAGTGCGCAGTGTATTCTTATGAATAAATGAGAGATGCCTTCTTTCGTGATTTTCATTACACACAAAAATGTATTTTTACCTGATTATACATAAAATTAAAACTGTGAAATATTGTACAGTTTCTTTATTTTAAAAACTTATACAGCTTTATACATACAGCTGTTAAATATTTACAGCTTTATGGACCCGACGATACTAAAAAAATATCAATTTAATTTATTAGCTCTAATTAAAAATTTCATTAAAATTTTGTATTATTATTGTATAAATGTTCTAATTTGCTCTTATAATGTAATGAAAATTTTTAATGTTACTTTTCTCTGAATTCATAATTTAAAAAAAAGATTGGCAAATTTTTCACAATAATAATAACAATAATAATAATTGCGAATTATATATATATAATATTTTATTCTTTATCTTTACTTATCACCAAAATGGTGATAATCATCAGAATTATCATCATTTCGAAGTTTAATTAAAAAATAAACGAGCTGGCACAATTCGGCGATTTTTTCCTCATAGCTAAAGATGTGAACTAAAATAAGGTTTTACCTTATTTCGTCTGTGAACCAGAGTCTTTAGCCCTTTGTGGACTTTTGGTAATATGGCAAAACAAATAATCCCTTATAAATATTGAAACACGCCACGTATGTTATTCCCTTGCAGCGATACTCTCTTTTTGGGGAAATGAAGTTTTTACAGGGAAAGTTCGCTTCCTAGCGTAAACTTGAAAATAAGATTACATAAGTCCTAAAAGATGTGAATAGGGTTACTAGACTGGCGACTTTATCTTTAACAAAAAATAATTTATCGCAAAGTACGGAGAAAGCTCTAGAATAGACCCTTCTAGAAATTTCCATGAGGCTATATAAAAAGTACCTTTAAAACATAGGTTAGTGCAGTTTAGAAGATAGTTCAGTCGAGATTAGAATCTGCTTGTGTGTTGATTGCAATTATAGAGATAGGGACTTTGTCTTAGTTCCTAATAGTGGAACTGTTCTAGCCAACCATTTCTGGAACATTGTGAAGCTTATTTACAACGAGTACGTTTTGCACTATTACAAATAATCTGTTATTATATTTCTGCGTGTAATACGACTATTTGTCTTTGTGTAGACATCTGTTTGTGCTTGCCCATTAATGAATCTATTATTATTCGAATAATTGTAGTTGATGGCTGCTTTTCTCTAAAGAAAATTTGCAACAATATATTTGTATGATCCATACAAATTGCCAGATATTTTATCATATATTTATACATAATAAAACTTAAACCTAAGTTAAATTAACGGAACGTTAATTATCCAACATCTGATTAAAAATAATTACTTTGCATGATGTCTTACTATACGATCGGAAACATAAAAAGCTAATTTTTCCACTGTGTTAAAGTTACAAAAATCAAGCCTTGTTTGAGCTCGGTTCATTATTTTCACTACTTCAAAGGAACATTACAAGAATTGCAAGCAAAATGACAATTGTGCCGGGAAAAATCATGAAGCCAATTTTAACGAAAGGGCAACCCAGGAAAGTATTACTTTGTCTCTTTTTAGCTTCCGAATTCTTCTCGATAGAGATCTTTCGCCATTTTTTTTCTTTGTCTTCTTTCTTACGCCAAGAGTAAAAAGAAGAAAAAAGTTCATTTTATGAATTCGCCTGCGGACTGGATAATTATTAGAGAGTTTTGTCTCCGAATACCCGAACTGCCAGTGTAATAAGAACAGATTCGGAGATGAGAATAAGAAAGAAAGAAAAAAAAACCGAGACGGAAAAATTCGCAGCTTTTGCATTAACGAGTAAGATTTCAAATGTAAAAAGAAACAAAAAAAATCCCCAAAGAAAGATAGATCGAGAAAGAGAGACAAAATGAAAAGCCGAAAGGAAACTTAAGAGGGAAGAAAAAAAATCTTTGATTTTTCGGAAGAAAAATTTAACTTTTATTTCATTCCCTTTTTTTCAATTTTATTTCTAGCTTCTTTCTTGTTCATACCTTTTGGCATTTTAATGATCCTAACAGAGTAATACGAGAAACTAGTTGTGGACTCCTGACGTCCAGTGGTGTAGTCTGTGACAAATTCCCCTTTTGATTTGGTGGAGGCTATGCTAGGGGAAACCCGTAGGGAGTTGTATAAGTTGGATTAAGAGTTACATTGTTTTAATCGTTAAAGAAAATTCTCCTGGGTTTCGGTAAACATTTCAAAGACATGAAGTGAATAGGATTCTTTTCTTTTGTTTTTAATTCTAAGGATTAAAAAAATGAGATTTTTTTTTAATATGCACTTTAGAATGCCATTAATTTCCTTTTTTCACAAAATGCGGTGATTTTCCGATGCGTTTTTAATGATTTATTGCGCCGATGGATTATGAGCTTATTTTCCTTTTGTAAAAGTTAATGATATCTTCTATAATCTTTTTCTCCTCAATTTCTTGAGTGAAAATAAAATGCTAATTTATGGGTAATAGCCGAAAAACAATAAAAGACAATGCTTTTTTTCTTGAAAAAGTCGCATTAAATAAGATTTATAATTGGTTGAAAAGTAATTTTTTGTTGAAAAGATTCTAAAAACACTAAAGCCAGCAACCAGTTGAAAATATCCCTAAGTAATTTCCCACAGAGCAGTATCTTATTACTAGCGATTTACCTTTAATTTTCTAGAATTAATTCGGAGAACTTTTTTGGTAGATTTTTTTACTTTAAAATAGTTTATTTAATTTACGTTATAATAATTAATTCTTTTCCTAGTTTTTCATTCTTCTCTTTAATAATAATTATGCATTCCCCCCCCCTCAAATTTATCTTTAAATATCCATCGATTAGAAAGACCGATTCATTTTAAATCTGTCTAGGTTTTAGAGAGGGTGTTGCTAGCTCAGGGGTTGTCCTGGGCATTCGATTGTGGCTTAAAATTATGAGGTCCGTGGACAATTGTCCTAGGGTAATTTCTGAGTGTGATATCAATATACAATTAATCAATTAAATTTTGACCCTCAATCTTGTTTCAAATACTACTTATACACAGAAGATAACTATTATTTTTTATATTTTATTTGTATTGTTTATAATGTTCATTTAGATGATATTCTAGAATTCAAACATGCCGTATATTATTTAAATATAACTTATGATAAAGGCTTTGTCAGTTTAATAGTTTATTTCACTGTTTTCTCAATTCTGAGCAAATTATACATATTTCAAATGTAAGTAATGCCAAGGAAGCACGGCCATCTTTTGGACTACTGTAATCTTTCTACAATTCAATACGAATTTGATTATTATTTAATATGTAATTTTGATTTTTGTACATAAATTTCTACTTTTGTAACAAAATTTACAAAAATTAAAATCAATTCTAGGTTCATTCAGCCAGAATTTTTATATTAAACTCAAAAAATATTTCTAGATAAAGCATCTGAAATATTTTTGATATTAATTAGTATAGAGAAGCTACAGTAAACCTAGACGATAATAATTTATCGTTGAAATACATTCAGGCTTTCTATTTTTGATTCTTTTCATTTATACATAGCTATAGTAATTTATAATTATGCTCTGGATTATTTCATTGCATACGAGAGTCTGAGGACCCGGATGATGGCAGCGATGATCCCTTCTAGGATCAACACGGGCAAAGTGGTTCACTCAACAGGATCTTCAGCTTCTCTGACTTTTAAATATGATTACACATGCATTAATTAAAGGTAATAAGTTGTAATCTAAGAAAAACCTTTGTTGAATTATTTATGATGAACTAATCCAAATATAATAAATAACCCACCTATTCGGTATAGCAGTTAGTGACGCTTACTGCTTTCTTTGCCTTATGGCTAGGAGAAGGCATGGATGTTTGTAAATGCATAGTGCCTGCGGGGCCTAGAAGACTATAAATATTCTTCGAGCCGCAGCTTCTCTAGTGGTTGGGGGAAGGGAGGGGGAGCGAAATGGGAGGCCCCCTGACTATCTCCCAGGGTGTTGTCCCTCAAAATTGGGGTAGAACCAAACCAAATCTTACTGTTAACAGCAAGGTGCTTAAAGCTACCACTAACGACAGGAGTAAAATCTAGCTCCTTGCTCCGATGAATTTCGTGGGCCACGATCTGGTATTGACAATCAGGTGGCATCAAAAACAACAAATAATTTATATTTCCCCTAGTTTCTACGGCAGACCCTACTTATTTTAAAAATTTTCAAACCTTCACCTATTTTATTGTTTATTATCACCACACTTTGAAATAAAGCGAGAGTTATTAATGGGATGGTCAAGAGAATTGAGTTCACCTAAAAGAGCTTAGAGCAACAAACCAGTTCTCCGGGAAGCAACCACCTCTGTGCTCAGACTTATTTGAATGAAAGTATTTTAATAATAATTTTTTTTTATTTTTTAAGAGAGTAATTGCATTAAACATTATGTAAACTTGTCTTTACAAAGACAAGTTTACATAACTTACAAGAAAAATTTATTTTCCAAATTACAGACTAGTATTAACAAACTTGCCAAGACCAGAACCACACAGTTTCAAAATGCACGGGAATGAAAAATATACAAACCTATTTAAATAAATAAATACAGGGTAAAAGAAAAAAAATCTTTCAAATCTACGAACAAAAGAACACATATACAACGAATATCTTCAGAGCAATTGCCAATTATTAGAAAATCAAAAACAGTAAAAGAAAAACAAAAAAATTGTCTTTGAAACTATTCATGTACTTGAATGCCCCATTAATTCCTGTTAGCAATTTTTCTTTGTATTTTGCCTTCTATTTTGTATAAATGAGTTACAATACTGGAAGAAAGACAATTTATTATAAATCCCTCTCTCCCTTGTTTTCTTAGATAAACTTAATCCAACATGGCAATAAGCGGTAAACATCGTGATTCAATACCACAGTCAAATAAAGACAGTTTTTCAGATGACACCCTATCTCCAAATGTTCCCACTAAGCCAACGTGAGGAATCTGAATCACAACAGAATTCCTGAGAATCTGTTTCCTTACACCCCATGTCTTTATTGGCATCAGAGAACTCTTACCCACATGACTTAACACAAGTAACCCCAGTAATGTGAACTCTCGACTTTTATTATTCAGCTACCATCGGCTCATTTTTATTAAAGGCCTTAAAATTGATTTTAATTGTTTCTTGCTATGCAATGAGCCAAGCATATCCTTGCTTCTGTAACAATCTTTACTTTGCCGATGATCAGAACTGCTTTTTTACGTACTTTCATACCTGTATTGCATCCACGGTAGCCAAGTGGTCAAGGTATCGGATCATGGAAGGCATGTCATGAGTTCGAGCCCAGTACAACTAAAGACCCGCTGTGTAGGGGAGCGATGCACGTTAAAACTGTCGAGAGCTCAAACGTCCTCCCGTTGGTGTGGTAGTTAGGAGAGGGGGTGCCAGCTCACGTGTCACTTGACCATGGGTTAAAGTTACGAGGTCTCTCTTAATGTAACCTCTTAATGTTTGCTCACATGTTGTCCTCGTCTCTTGATCATGGTTCAAAATGACGAGGTCCGACGCCCAAAGCCCTCGTGTAGCTGAACACGAGGTGAATATTCTCTCATTCACTGTACCTATATTGAATTGTATTACAGTTTCAAATATGCTTCCATTTTATTTACACGTTAAAATTAAAAAAAAATTTTTTTCGTTGTAATGACTAACATGCACATTTACTTTCAGCTATTTTCATCTAAAGTTGCAATATTTCTGATTTGCAGACATGGAATTAAAGAGTGACTATATTTATAAATAACTAATATTACTACATAAAAATACTATAAAATTCCATACAGCATAGTATGTAAAAAACTCGTCTATCTGATCAAATAAATTTAAATAATTATACAACCAACGACTTTTTTGACAAAAATTTACTCGAATAGTATTGAAAAAATAATAATAATCAATTCGACTACTAAATAATAACTTTGTTTTTTAAACATTCGGAAAAATAGTGTATTATAATTTAGATGAAAATCCGTCCCTATTCATTAAACACCACATTCCCATTTTTTTTCTGCTTTAGCTATGCACTTCTAAAAAGAAATTAACAAAAAAAAAAAAAAAAAAAAAAAAAAAAAAACCCACAAAAAACTCCTTTTTTGTGGGGAAAAAATTAAAAATTTTTTTTTTAAAGTGCTGGGAATGAGATTAATTAAATGGTTAATTACATTCGAATAAAAACATTCGAGGCTGAACATCTATCGACATTAGTCAATTTAATTCCCATTAGACCAACGCCCTATCGACCATCCATCTAAGCCCACTCGAAGGAAAGAAAAAATTTTATCTATAACTGCTTTGAAAAAAGTTGCTAGCATTAATTTTTTGTAACTAACGTACCGCCAAATTCCTGTCACTATAAAACTAGTTATATGCAAGTAATTTTTATTAGTTGCATTCTTTTTACAATGTAAGGAATGAAATAAATTTTAAGATAGTTAAAACGTTGTTTTTAAATGATTAGGATTATTTTTGTGTGTATTATTTTAGTAATTTCAACATGTACCATTTAGTATTCAAGCAATTTTTCTGTACATCTTAATGCAATTACGTAATAAGGATAACTCATCACTAAAGTTAGATAACTCATCACCACTTATTACTTAATTAATAAATATATTAATTAAGTAATAAGAATATTTAAAGTTACTGTTCCCTGTGTGTTGCGTATGGTTCCGTTTATATGTTATAGTAGCTGGTATACTCGTTTCTTGCACGGGTGAATTAAAAAATAAAACAACAAAGATTGAAGGGCAAATAAATTTTTTACGTGTTAAATTTAAGTAAATTGTAAATTAAGCAAAAAAGGCTTTTTTAGCATATTTCTGCTCAACAAAAAGTGATGCTAGGCAAATTTGAAGTCTGAAAGTCTAATAGTTGAAAAAAAAAACAGCATTTTTTTAAAAATCTGTAACTCTCTTGTAACACCCATGTAAGTCGACTCTTGAAAACTCCCTTCTTATCTGATCTCAGCTCAGCAAAAGTTATATGTTTTCTAAATTTCAAGATTATATGTTTATTCTTCAGAAAAGGGATTTTTTTTTACATAAAACGCCCTCGCTACCCAGCTAGGATGTCAATTTTCGCAAAACCCTTTCTTATCGGATGTCTAATCCATGAAAGAAACATGTCAGTTAAATTTAAAGTCTAGGTTTATTAGTTCGAAAATGGGATTATCTTTTATCTATAATACCTCTTTAACTCCTTGCAACCCTCCTGGGAGTCACTTTCCAAAAACGCCTCTTTTATATAGCGGTTCTTTGCTCCTTGAATGGAAGATACCCGCCAAATTTTAAATCTGTAGGTCTAACAGCTAAAAAAAAACGTGAATAGTTTTCTCTAACGGCACTTAAACTTGTGGGTCGAATTCTGCAAAAAACCCTTTCTTAGCGGATCTCTAATCCATAAAAGGAACATGTCTACCAAATTTCAAGTCTATAGATCTAATAGTTCAAAAGGTGGGGATATTTTTCTATAACTACACTTAAGCCCTCGCAATGCCCCTTGGGAGATGTTTTCGTAAAAGCCCTTTGGTAATAGATTCTTACTCCGTGTAAGGAACATGCCGATCAGAGTTCATGTCTGTAGGTATAATAGTTCAAAAACGGGGGGGGGGACTTTACGACCCTAAATCCCCCGCAACGACCCTTAGGATTTCATTTTTGCAAAACCTATTTTGTAGAGAATCTCTCCTGTTTGAAAGGAATCTCCTTTCCAAATTTCAAGACTGTAAGTCAAACAATTTTAAAATGGAAATAATTATTTATAACGCCCCTTAATTCCTCGCAACGCTACTAAGTAGTATATTTTCGGAGAAACCATTTTGTAGGGAATCTCAACTTCATGAAAAGAATCTTCTTGCCAAATTTCAAGACTGTACGTTTAATAGTTAAAAATGTGTAAGGAATGAGATGTTCTCTCATTCCCGCCTAGAGCTGTGAGAATAAGGGAAAGAAGACTAGCCATATCCAAAAACCAACCTATTTATTGATCCCACAATTTAGCAACACAATTCAAATAATTTCAACGATAAGAGATGTTCTCAATCTAAGCAATATGTGGATTAATAACTAGATGCGTGAATTCTGAAAAGACAAGATATCGACCCTCTATTTCAGGATCAAATCTACTATCCTAATTATTTGAACACTAATTAAACTTTAGTGACCAACTGTCACTTTAATTCTTCCATCCATCAAATATTTAAAAAACGCTATAAAATGGTATAATACCTGATCAGTAACAATCTATCCTATCTCTTCACTTTCTCTCTTTCTAGCTTGAAAACCTAGATTATATATAGCCGACCTAATTTGAATAATCAAAGTTTCTTCTTCAGAGGTTTGGTTATGAATAAATTTGAATTGAAGGACCAAAATTTTTCCAAGAGGATTATATTAATAAAAGGATGCGGATAAATCCGTCACAAATGGAAATCATAATTTTTAACCCCAAGTAATCCCCCTTGAAGGTCGAGTTTTGCACAATCCATTCTTAGCATGTCTATTAAATTTCAAGCCTGTAGGTTTATTAGTTGAGTTAGTTACTTTATATGTGTATAGATTTGCAAATGTATTATCTTTTCTACAGTAACTGGTAACAATGGAGGAACGAAATATCTCATGCGATATCAGAGACACTAGACTCAGAAAGTAAAATTTCTGATTTGTGAAATTTTAGGAAGGTGGAATGAAAATAAATCTTTATATTAGTGTAATAATCAGCTTTAAAGAAATTAAAAAGAAAACACACGAGGATAGAAGAAATAACTTTAACTGCCGAATCGTGATAAACTTATTTGGATTGTCTAATTAAAGCTTGTATAAAAAATGTGTAACAGAAATGACAAAATAGAATATCAACTTAATAAAAAGCCAACGAATTCTAACTTTTTAAAATTCCACTCGCGAGTTAAATTATATAAAGCAAACGATATATTTCAAAACGAATTGAACATTAAATTACAAATATGAGCAGACGATAAATAAAAGGTTCAATCGCAAAGCTCGGTCAAAAACGCTCAAGGTAAAGCAGAAGGTGTGAAAGCTTTAGCTTTTGTGTTAGCTAAAATGACAATTGAACTAACCATTTACAAGGTTTTTCAAGCTGTCAATATATAACTTCAAATAATTACTTGAGAGAAATGCACACTTCAAATATTTTCTGATTCTTTATCTTTAATCTGCATGTGTTTGCTGCGTTCAAAGGGGCAAATCTCTCTCTCTCTCACGACATACAAACATGATACATTTAAAAAAAAACATTTTAATTTAGGCCAAACAATATAATTTTTTCCTATTTATGGCTAGTTGTATATAATACAAGTCATGTATAATATATAAGAATAAATAATCAAAAATAGCAGAAAAAAGTTACAGACAAATTATTCTTATAATGAAAATCAGTAATCTCACCCAAAATTTAAAGTTTAACCCTCCTTTGCATGATGATGGTAATTTCCATCAAAACATTTAATGAACAAAATTTTTACTCAAAATAGGTTTACCGTAAATTGGTTGTACTGGCAACATTTTTCACTACTGGTAATTAGGAACATAGCTGTAAAAATAATCAAACGTCACTATCATTATAGCGGGTTTGAATTTGTCATTCCGCTGCTTGATGTGGTTGGAATTGTGCGATTTCTTAAACAAAACTAATCTGAGAAATTTAATAATAAATTAGATAATGAGCTTTTAGAGTTAATGTTTTTTGTGTTTCTGTTATTTTTTGTGCACTTTATATCGAATACTCCAAATAATCTTCCCAAAACCATGTTACAGAAATTTACATCACTATACAGTTGTTTCACTTCTAAATGTATAATAAAATGTTTTTTACTATATGTTGATTTTATGCTATTTTGGTAGAGAAATTAAATGATACGGGTATAAAAGAGATTATTTGGACTAGTTGGAAGGCAGTTACCTATTGGAAGATGGCTTTGATGAACATTCTGACGACGACTATCGCGATGTAGATGAAATTAGAATAATAATAATCATCATTATTTTTTTAATTATCATTAAAAATAACAAATTATATAATTTTTGGTTTTTATTTGAATAATGTGGATGCTCTATCATTTTAAATTGTTTTTGTTTAAGAAACTCAGTTGTTAATCCAACTGTATGGAAAGATGCATTATCATGGTCAAGCATTAGTCCCCTACTAACATTACCTTCTCAGGGAATTTCTGGAAGACATTTAGTGGTATACCAGTTTACTGTTACTGTCCTTCCAACAAGATGGTTTTGACTAATCCCGTACTTTTCAAGAAAATGGCATGCATTGTTTTTTATTGTCTTTTCACCATTGTTGGCGTGAGATCATCTTCAAAGACCCATACTTTGCTTTCTTGACGAGTTGGAACTTCAAAAAGCTGCATCATCCGTTATAATTTTAGAAATGATGAGGTGGCCACCATCATTTAGCAATTAAAGGGTTTTTTTTACTGATTCTGACACACTCGTCTTTATGGTGCTCAGTTAGATTTTGGGGAACCCAACGGCAAACTACTTTTTTCATATGTCCTTCATGAATAATTTTGTATATGGTTGCGGATCTAATGTTAAGTTCCTTCTGTATCATTTGGTAGGTACAGCGATTATCATTCATTAACATTTTTCGTTTGGCAGATACATTATCCGGGATTATTGCCAACCGCGCCTGTGTGTTCTTCATCCTGAAGAGAATTGTCCCCACTGCAAAATTCTTTAAACCATCTGGATACAGTAACACGACATGAAGATTTATCACCAAATGCTAATTGCAGCCGTTAAACGCATTCTTCTTGATTTAATCCAGCTTTAAAATCATAGAAATTCATAGCACGGTAATATTCTCACGTCTCTCTCAACTTCATTTTCTCTTCTGTATAAAATTTATTCTACGCTGAACAACTTGAAGTGAATCAGTAAAAAAATACTTTGTATTTTCAAATTATACCGTTAATTTTGTTTTGTAACATCTTGTCTATGAGGCATATCTCAAAAAAAAAATTCTGAGTTACTCTCGTATAACACGAGCTGTAAAAAAAGTTGGTAGTACCATGTAGAGCAGTGATGGCGAACCTATGACCCCTGGGTCAGCCACTGACCCATGATTGCTAGGCAAACATTTTTTTTCTTGACGCGGGTTTATTTAGATTTTCTAATTTGTGTGGATTATTTATATTCTATTTGTATTTTTTCAAGCACTGCATTGACACAAAATCAAGTTAAATGCTGTCAATAACCTTCAGTTTGATTATATCAGTTCCAAAGTTACGCAAATGATAACAAATGTATATGAAAATATGTAGTATTTGAAAAAAAGCAAAAGTGTTTACAAATTATCAAATAAGGTGTATAATTTTGTGACGGGTGCTTACGCGTTTCACTAACCTTCTCTTATAAACTTTTAAATTGTATTTATTTTGACCAATCCCCACTGAGAGCTGGAAGTGTGACTTATGTAAATAAGATAGTTTCGTGTTTAGCGAGTTCGAAAGAGATATAAAAGGGAGAAATGAAATGAAGAGAAAAAGATGACTAAGCGGTTTGATAGAGTAGAACTCCGTGTTTGGGATTAAAAAGTAAACTACGTCGTTGTCCAAGAAGGTGTTTTTAACCGTCTAGCTTAATGAAGTGAAATTTGAAGATTATTTAAGGCGGATCAGAAGTTATTGAAGATATCCTAGATTATAGCCACGTCTTAAATTCTACTCGTTCCAGGTTCCTTCTGAAGAAGATTTCAGGTCTGTAACTTTTGTGGCTTAAATTTAAATGTGTAGTTTGATTGTACGTGTTATTTCCCCTCTTGATATCAGTTAGTATTCCGTCGTCCATAATTGAATTCTAATAATACTCCATGATAATTTATTGTTCTTAAAGTTGATTATTAATTGTAGAATTGTGTCTTAAAGAAATAATAAATAAGTGATTTATTATTTGAGTAGTCTTTAATGATGAATACTACATATCCTAACATAGATAATATGCAAAGGGGTAGTGGGAGACTACGACACTGGCGCCCAAACGAAATACCGGAATTAAGAGCAGGTGCAGGATTTAGAGTTTTGCCGGAGTTATTTTTTTCGGGTAAAGAAAATGTGTTTGAGTTTCTAAATAATATTGATGATAATATAGCTTACTATGAAATACCGGCGAATCTATCGTGTGCATATTTAAAAGGTCATTTAGTTGGGAGAGCGTTAGACTGGTTCCAAGTGATTGGGTTCGAGTGTGTAAATGAAGAAGCGACTGCATTTGCAACACTTAAAAAGAAATTGTCAGATAGTTTTCCGGTAATACGGAATAAATCAGAGCTAGAAGCTCAGTTTTTTTCGTCAAAACAACGGAGAGGTCAAGCCCCGTCAGACTTTATTTTTCAAATGTTAAAATTACATAAAACCTTGGAATTAAATTATGATGAGATAAAGTTGATTGATCACATAGTAATGCGACTAGAACCCCAAATAATGGATTATTTAGAAGTTCGAAACCCCACAACGAAAACTCAATTGATAGAGTTGGTAGACCGGTATGAGGAACGTCATAACTGCAGGGAAAATCAGGGTTCAAGTAATAATTTTGCTAGACGAAGTTGGGATGTGAGTAGGAATCCTGAGGAAAGAAGGAATAATAGAAATTGGAGAGATACTGGGGTCGGAAATAGTCAAAATGATCAAAGAGGACTAGGCAGGGGTGCGAATAATTTTCCTCGTCGTAATTATCAAAATCAAGGATTCGAGGGTGGAAATCGATACAATCAGTCACATCAGAGAACAGACCGGTATCAGAACCGTAGGATGGTGGTTAGGAAGGGTCCTAATGATGATTCAGCAAAACAGAATTGGAGGCGTGTTGATTGCAACAGCGAAAGGCAAAGAAATGCCAATTTAAACTTTCAAAGAGATCGTAATGAGGCAAATCCTCCTAATAGAATTAGACTTAATTCATTGAGATTATCACCAGTTGAACTTCCGTATGTGCCGATTTTGTTGAATGATACTTTTTTAAAAGCGCTCTGGGATACAGGTGCGGAAAAGTCATTTATTTCAGAAAAAACGTACCGGTCGTATTTTTCTTTCTGTCCTTTAAAAAAATCGTTAGCTGAAGTAGTTACAGCTCAAGGGTCACAGTGCAGAAATTTAGGCACAGTTGAGTTGAAAATTAAAATAAGAGAATTTTCGCAGTTATGGAAATTTCATGTGATTGCTGAGATGAAAGATCCATGCATCATAGGTGTGGATTTTATGTCGCATGCAGGGATTACTTTTGATTTTGTTAAAAAATCGTTAATCATTCCGGATTCGAAAACGGAAAAAGTGGCTGTTATGTTGTCCAGAAACCCGTTAGAAAATAATGAGGAACCAAAAGTGTCTTGTGCGGTGATTAGATCGTTAGTATTATCTTCTAGAGAACAATTAAGAGAGGAACAGAGAAATG
The DNA here is from genome assembly GCA_019973975.1 of Trichonephila clavata. Lineage (NCBI taxonomy): Eukaryota > Metazoa > Arthropoda > Arachnida > Araneae > Nephilidae > Trichonephila > Trichonephila clavata. The sequence continues at coordinate 15,565 of BMAO01032149.1, forward strand.
ACCCGGAGCTTGGGCATATTATGAAGTTTTTGGAAAATCCGGACGATAGTTCTGTTAATGAATCGATCTGCAGAAATTGGTCCAATGACTTTAAAATCGTTGACGGTTTGCTATATTATGCAAAGTATACAACCACACTAGGTGAATTAAGGGTGTTTATACCTAAAACATTACGTAAAGATGTTATGCGAGAATTTCATGACTCGCCTATGGCAGGTCATCTAGGCAAAAAGAAAACCTACTTAAAATTAAAGGACGCGTGTTATTTTCCGTACATGAGGAAATACATTTATAAATATGTAGCAACCTGCGACCAATGCCAAAAAGTCAATTATAAAAACGGATTACCAGCTGGTCAATTAATTCCCATAATAACGAATTTTCCGAATGAAATCGTGTCTTTAGATTTGTTAGGCCCATACCCTGCAACTAGTCCAGAACGCTATAGATTTATTTTAGTAATTACCGATAATTTTTCTAAATGGGTTGAAATAGTTCCCTTAAGGAAAGCTTCGGCTAAAGCAATTGCCAATGCATTTTTTGAGAATTATATTGCGCGTTATGGAGCTCCTGTAAAGTTAATTACAGACAATGGTCCCCAAATGATATCCGAAGTTTTCGAGCAAGTGTGTCGCAGATTGCACATAAAACACGTTAAAACTGTGGTATATCGTCCACAAGCTAATCAAACAGAACGAGTCAATCGCACTCTTTTAAAAATGATTTCGAGTTTTGTCGCGGATAATCACACTAACTGGGATCAATTTCTGCAAGAGTTCGGTTATGCAATTAGGACAGCAGTACATGAGACAACGGGTAAAACACCGGCGGAATTATTTTTAGGTCGAAATTTAATCACTCCTTTTCAGAAATTAGTTATGGTAACTGATGGATCAGATTTAGTTTGTGGGAACATAGAAAGGTTGTTTGAGGAAGCTAGAGTTCATACAAAGCGCCAGCAAGAGAAGTGGGCGAAATATTATAATAAAAAGAGGCGTGAAAATAATGTGAAAGTTGGTGATCTAGTATTAGTTCAAACTCACCCGTTAAGTTCAAAATGTAAAAAATAGTAGGTAAATTTATGCCAAAGTTTGAAGGCCCATATAAAGTTCTGAGTGTAAAAAATAATAATAATTTAGTAATATTAAAATTTGGTAAAAGAATAACGGTTAATGTGGATCAGGTGAGAATTTACTATCAAAGAGAAGACAGTGTTGCCGAGTCGGAAAGTAACACTAGTAGTAATCATGGTGCAGTGACATCAATCAGGTCAGATGATGCGCAGTCGTCATTGGTGCAATCGGAGAATGATAGGGGTGGTCGTAAAGGATCGAAATCAGGAAATGTAAATGGTAGTAGAGATATAGTTGCGAATAGACGCGATGGAGTAGAGGTGAGAAAAAAACGTGGACGGACGGAATCTACTGTTTCTTCGGGGGATAGCGCGTATAATTTCAGGAAAAAAAGACCTGTATGTGCTGAGAGAGAGAAAAGAGGAAGGCCTGACTCATGGATTGACAATGTACGGAAGAAGAGACCAGAGGCCCAAGCAGATCGTGAGAAAAGAAAGATTTCCTCGTCAATGTCCTCTCGTCCCTCCAGGAAGCGTTATAGAAAGGTGGAAGAAAATAGTTCTGAAAGAGCAGTTCCAGGACCATCCCACAGATTCAAGTATAACAGACCTCATCAGGAAAGGAGCTGTCCATACAATCTTCGGAGCCGACGTCGAGTGGACAACAGCCAGGTTCCAGTTCTCACAGAAGAAAACAACGCCTCAGCAGGAGCATATCAACTTCAACGGACTCGATGGATGAAGAGACCCAGAAGGTTAGAGCGCAGAGTGGACAACCCTAGGACAAGGTCATCCAGCACAGAAGCCATGATGGGAGACAAAGCCTATGCAGATTGGATCTAAAGACTAGTCAGGTTGTATAATTCTAATTTGTTTATTTTTCCTCTGACAGACAGTTCGGAGTATTTTCCATGTGGGCTAGTCTAATTTTTTTGTAAAGTTAACGTACAAAAGTGTCACTGAGTTGTGTGCATTTTCATATCGGTTGAAAAGACTTTTGTATTAATTTTTTTTCCAAATTGTGGAAAAACATTTGTTGAATTGCAATTGTTTTACTACACATTAAAGACGTGGCTTTATATGTGAGATTACTTGTATTGTTTGTTGTAATATATTCTATGTAAAAAATGTATATATTTTTGTGTGTAATTATTAAGATGTATAAGTAGTGTCTGGTTTCTGGGCGCGGCGTAATTAGGAATACTAACAAAAAACATTAACAGCGCAGCGCGATTGATTGGGAATTTTTGAAAATGAAACCAGATAAGGGTTATTTTGTTACTAAACTATATATATATATAATATAATGTATGCCATATTTTATGTCAATAAGGAAGTTGTGTAAAAGTTCTGTGCATTTAATGTCATGTTTTAGAAAAAATTGACAAGGTTTCCTTTCAGGGCAGCAGTCCCTGAACATAGTGATGTGATGAAAGTTTGATGTCGTATGAAGATACTGTATAAAATTTTTGTATTTATTAGCACTTAAGTAAAGTGCATGATCAGGGTTTTTTCCTTGAAAGGTTTTCCCCTGATCTTCGCCCGAATGGGATGCACTGTAGGGAACCTAATATTGTGAAAGATAAATAAATTAGAGTGGAGTACCCTTTTGAGTAGTCATTTCTGTGTGCTAGTTTAATTAAAGTTCGTGAGTTAAAACTTTCTACAAGTTTAGTATTTTCAGGCGTTATAAAGTTCGTGAGTTAACTTTTTACAAGTTCAGGCATTCTAGAGTAGTTAAAATTTGTGCAGGTTCAGTGTTTTTCAGATGTTAGGTAAATTAAGCGAATTCTTGCAGGTCGTTTAGACCGTCAATAAGTCACGCTTTTTTTCTCGGAGGGGGGTTGTGACGGGTGCTTACGCGTTTCACTAACCTTCTCTTATAAACTTTTAAATTGTATTTATTTTGACCAATCCCCACTGAGAGCTGGAAGTGTGACTTATGTAAATAAGATAGTTTCGTGTTTAGCGAGTTCGAAAGAGATATAAAAGGGAGAAATGAAATGAAGAGAAAAGGATGACTAAGCGGTTTGATAGAGTAGAACTCCGTGTTTGGGATTAAAAAGTAAACTACGTCGTTGTCCAAGAAGGTGTTTTTAACCGTCTAGCTTAATGAAGTGAAATTTGAAGATTATTTAAGGCGGATCAGAAGTTATTGAAGATATCCTAGATTATAGCCACGTTTAAATTCTACTCGTTCCAGGTTCCTTCTGAAGAAGATTTCAGGTCTGTAACTTTTGTGGCTTAAATTTAAATGTGTAGTTTGATTGTACGTGTTATTTCCCCTCGTGATATCAGTTAGTATTCCGTCGTCCATAATTGAATTCTGAATAATACTCCATGATAATTTATTGTTCTTAAAGTTGATTATTAATTGTAGAATTGTGTCTTAAAGAAATAATAAATAAGTGATTTATTATTTGAGTAGTCTTTAATGATGAATACTACATATCCTAACATAGATAATATGCAAAGGGGTA
>BMAO01032150.1:0-22643 GCA_019973975.1 Trichonephila clavata
CACAGGAATTTTTCAAGAGGGGGGGGGGGAATTCAGGGTCGAAAGCTCATCATTCTCGTATCATACCCCAATACGCCTCCAAATGTATTCTTTGGATTTTGTGATGGGGGTCCAGATCTGTGGACCCTCCCCCCTTTCCTTGTGTGCATCACTGATTATTTTAACATAGTATTTATAAAATTTTATTTGGACTATATTAATAATTATTATATTACAATTTTTTTAAAAAATAATACTGTTATTGAATTTATATTAGTGTATATTTTTTAAATTCTTCTATACAGCATCTAATTTTATATTCATTGGAAATTTGGACCGAAAATTCTTCTTAAGTACTAATTTTGATAATCTTACCTACCTAATATTATCTTCGAATTAGTCGAATTTCGGTGTGGTTGAGGTAACTCAGTAGTAGCGGTTGTTGAATTGGGACCGGCATTGTTTTTGTCGATTAGTGATGTCTTCATGTAGAGGGGCTGACGCACGTTAACTTCGAAGCAAAATGTCTTCAGTTTGGTGTGAAAAGGAGTTTGGAAAGTGAGGAGCTAGCTCAGGTGTCATCCTCGTCACTTGACCAGGTTTCAAGACTACGTGAGCCGTCACCATCAGCTCTTGTATTGCTTTCAAGTGTAATGCTAATATTCAACCAATCAAAATATTTTCCAGCATATTCAACTAAAATATTTCATGAGGTATTCCAATTCATTGCGATGGATTGATTGCTTTCTTATGTCGCTTTCTAAGGCTAGAGCCTCAGAAAGCGACAGGGGTATTGCAAGGTTCATCACCTGAGGGCCACAGGTAATGAACCTTGCAATTTTGAACATTAGTGAAGTGATGGTAGCTACATTCAAGATGGTCTTTCACTCTCCAAACTTCCTCATTACTCCTACGAGAGGACTTTTGAGTCTTGACAGTTTTTTATGAATCAACCCTTTTAAGCACGACAGCTCTTCATTGACATTGGAAATCGAACCCATGACTCGCCAGCGTCGGTCCAAAGTTCGCGACTATGATCACTTGACTACCGCGGTCACAAAATATAAAATTCTAAAAGCAGTGAAGGTTCGATTTATTGCGACACGTAATCAGAATTATCCAAAAATGTAACATATTTTTTCCATTATTTATAGAACACAATACACATTTTTCAGGAAGTTTTTTTCCTTTAAGCATAAGTGATAAAGCTTTTCCGAGTGGTTGTTTTTTTATAACATTAAAATAGAAACACACTATTCGACTATCTGCATTTATTTTTAGAATTTGGCAATGAGAATATTGTTTACATTTCCGCTGTTCTGGTTCCCGCTATTTTTTGTTTTTGTTTCGAATTGCTTGTTTTGGGAAAAGCAATGACACGCGCTTCAAGTTCTTGCTCTCTTCTTTTTTTTATTTCGTTATCTTTATCTAATCTTGGAGATGCATCTTAGAAAATAAGAGTATTTTATCATGTTTGTGAAATGTTTATGGGAATCTCATGAACTTTGCTCAATCATATTTTTCTCCTCTTTTTGATAGATTCTTCCAACATTATTATTGGTGATTTCTATCTTTGATTTTTAGCTTAATATTGTGAATAATAGCATTTATTTTTGTTCAAAATAAATCGAGATAACTTTTGTAATCTATTATTTTTCCTATGTTCTAATTATTATTATGTTTTATTTTATGTTAAATTCTTGTAAAGCCAATGGAGCAAAGAAGTTTTCTCGAGCAACTTCGTAAATTCCGTAATGATGATCTGAAGAAAGTTACTACAAGGGTAACTGCTGCTGATGGACGACAATTTGAAGAAACATTTAAGGATGGAGATTATTCATTAAGCAGATCAGGCCTTTCTGCAGGATTTGTCATTGACAATAGAGCAGATATTACTGTAGCTTTGATTGTCCAAGGTTTAATTCTTGGTAAGTTAATGATTGTCGATTAAATTTGCATCAACTCTAATTTTTACTATTACATGTGCTGAAATAATTTTTGTGTGTTATTAATATTAATCAGTATTTATTGTAAGTATTTTTGTTTCTTATTTTTTCCCTTTTCATTTTGAGTATTGTCTATGTATATTTGCATAATATTAAACTCTATTGGTTATTTAGTCTGTTAATGTTTTGTGTTTGTTCAGTCAAATTGATATGATTAGTAAATGTTACTTTAACTGATCATATCAATATTGCAAGTTTTATATACTTTAAAATTATGTTTTGTATAATGTGTTACACATTTAAAAATCATTCAATATTTTCAAACTTAAAAAAATTCTTCATAATTGTGATTAAACATTGTTTTATGTTATTAAAAATCACTTTAATGTCTTCTTTGTTCACCTAATGTTAAAAAAAATTTTTTTTAATTAGAATTTATGAATGAGGAAAATTAGATATATTTATTTGTATCACCATCTTTCTTTTTCTATCTTTAAGCATATGATACAGATGTTAGCAAGAGGCCCTCATTTAAAATTAGAAACAATTCAATATGCTTCAAATGAAGCTTACTTTTCTTTTGAAGATTAATTTTAACAGACTTCATTTGGATGATATTTTGTAACAGGCATTTTAATTTATTTTATCTTTTGAAATAATACAGCTGAAGTTTTAAAGCTGCATCTCCTACAAATGATTAAAAAAAGATTGGAAAAGAAACTTCTTTTAAATAAAAAATGATATTCATGATAGAGCAGCGATTCTCAAACTGTTGGGCATGATAAGCTTTTGTAGGGGGGGGGGGGGGGGGGGGGGAGCAAGCGTATTGAAAATAAAAGATTATTTAAAAAATTATTTATTTACTAAAAGAAAGCAAAACCAAATTCATTCTGACATAATAAAAAGAAATAAAATACACATTTACACTAATATAATACACTTATAAATGTGTCATTTCTGTGCACCATGTTTTTGATAATTAATTTATCAATATTAAGTTAAGAACAAGTTTAATAATTACCTGTGACCCCATGGGAATGTCATATATAAAATTATATACAAAATTTAATACTTATCTTGTTAATTTGTATGGTTTATAATTAAAGTCATATTACAACTTTAGCGTCAAAGTACATTATTATTGAATTCAATACATTTCTATTGAATGGACAGGAGGCATGAGAAAAATCATAATTTGCTAATTGGGTCACAGATATTAATATAATGAGAAGCACTGTGATAGTGAAATAAACAGATCTGAAGGAAAAATTTTTTAAAGACTCAGCAGTTGCTCAAAGTAACCAAGATATTTTGAATTAAATTAATTTTGAAATCAGATTTCCAGAAATAAATTTTCTTTATTAGACAGTTATGAGACAAAGAATATGTATAACTTATACATACTGAGTCAGCAATCATCACCAAGTGTATACTTTAAGGCTGCCTTTGTATAATGTTAAAGAATAGAACCCAAATTTTGAATATTTTTTCAGATATAAAAGTACTTACATTAATAATATTTTCTAGCTTTGCTGTTCTATAGAAAAAACAGCATATTTTGTCACAATTCTTTTTTTTTCTAAATTGATCCTTTTTTTCTGGTATAATATATGTTTTGCCAATTTTTCTCGTATATCATAATGATGAATGATCTATCCCAGGGTCGGCAACCTTTTAGCTGTGGCGTGCCAAACCAAACTTCCAATATGATTCAGTGGGCCGCACTATAGGACATCTTTGAAACAATTCTATTGCATCCATAATTCATGCAGTTAGAGAACATATGTCACTAATATAGATTATTTACTATTTTATTACACATTAATTTTGAATCATTTAAAGCTATTTAATTACATAAAAATAAATAGCGTAAAATGTAACTATTTCTTAAACAAAAAAGAAGAAAATTTAACTTTAACATATATTGAATATTTTTAGTTATGTTTATTAAAATAGGAATTATACAACATGAAATATAAGTATCTCCATTAATTACAGTTAAATAAAAAGATAAATACAAATTTTAATGGGCGAACCTAGCGCTTGCACCGCTATACTTTCATATAACAAAACCAGGAGTATAATGTGTGACTTTCAATTTGACATGATTTTGAGCATTCGGTTGTTAAACAATTTCTTTGAGGACTCGAAATATTTTTCATACGGGGAAAGATTTTTTGCTTAGATATGCAGAACCAAAAGCGGAAAGCAGAGAGAGAGTACATGCAATTTTCTCTCTTCAAACGATTAAACCTCTCCAGCAATGACTTTCAATGATATACAAAACAGCTGTATACTTAGTGTTATCTTTCAGATTTTTTTGTCATTCCGTAAGTGAGACTAATTCTTAAGATACTTGTCAAATAAGGTCCATTACAATTTTATCAACTTCCATCCATTTAAAAACTAGCAATTTTGTTGAGAAGTGCAGCATGCCACTGAGAATTGTACCGGGTGCCATAGGTTGCTGACCCCTGATCTATCCCTTTACACGTTAAATTGAAAAAAAAAAAATCAAGTATTAACGGAATATTTTGTTATTTTAAGAAGGGCTATTTTATAAACACATGTGTGAATTACATTTTGCAAAAATTTCTCTTGGCAAAGACAGTCTTTACACAAAATGTTTTTAATTGTGGTAACAAGAATATATAGGAAATAATCAAACTGATATTAATGTATGAGATAATATATGTTTCATGTTTTGGTTATTTACATTACTGAAGAGTTATAATGTTTAAAAAATATCTTTGTCCCTTTTTTCTGTGATTAAATTATATTTTCTTGTACTAATAAATTAAAATGTTTAGGTCATGTTTTAATTTTTTTAAGTTAATAAAAGTTTGATTCCTTAATTATGTTCCTTCAGTTATTATGTATTACCATTTGTAATAAGTTTTTAAAGGGTTTTAAGTTTTAATCCAAATTAGAGCTTTTGTAGCTGTTATTTAAATGACATTTAATAATTCAGTTTTTCTAAATACTTCAGAATAGCCTTCAGAGTTCCTTTGTTACTTTTGTTCTATAAACCCTAACACTAAATCCTTTCGTACTTAATAGGGCTTTGTTAAAATTAATGATTATAATTTGATATTTTGAGCTAAATGTACTGATATTTCATCATGAGTAAGTAATGCTATCAATTAATGGGACCATGAAGCCAAACATGGCAAGACATAGAAAACAAACAAAATTTTGTTCTGCCATTGTATTTGTAATAAATGTATCTTATTGTATATCATGCTGGAAACAACTTGAAAAAGCAGTTCACTAATCTGTGGTCCCCATGTAAAATTTTGAAAAGTTAAATTGATAAATAACCATTTTATAATGGTGGCTTGTGTAATTTATCCAATGAAAATTTTTTCAAATAGAATTTTTTTATTTCATTGAACTGTTTCTTTTTAATTGATTTTGCTAAAAATAATTTTTTTCTCTTTATTCAATGAAGAAAAGTTCTGTAATTTGTAATAAAATATTTGACTAGTTGTCATTTGGGAATGTTAGGGACTCATTGTTATATACATATTACTTTTAACTATTCTGGAGTATTTATGCTATTTATTTTTAGAATATAGAATCATGCATAGAGAGTAAAGTTTTATGCTTTTACAAGATTATTTATTAGAAGCGATATGTGCATGTATTATAAATGATTTAATTCTTTATTATAATTTTACCTTACAAAAAAATCTATGAATTTTCTTCTTAAAAATAGTGTAAAAATCTGGATTTCTTTCAACATAAAATTTAATATGTCACCAAGATGTACAAACCACTGAAATATAAATATGCATTGATATTCTAAATGTTGCATTATGTATTAAATATTATGTTAATTTACTTATTTTTAATTTTTTAAAGGTTCCCAGGATGTTGCAGCAGAACTGAAAATATTGGAAGATTTTAATGTGACTCATATTTTGAATGTTGGATACAAAATTCCTAATTGTTTTGAATCAAAATTTATTTACAAAAATGTTGAAATACTGGATGATCCAAGTAGCAATATAAGAACATTTTTTGAGGGTTGTTTTGACTTTATTGATGATGGTCGCCTAGAAGGATGTGTTTTAGTACATTGCAATGCAGGACTTTCTAGAGCCCCAACCATAGTCATAGCCTATCTGATGAAAAAGTACAACATGACTCTAAAAGATGCATTTGAGCGAGTGAAGAGTGTCAGATCAGGCATAAGGCCTAATGATGGCTTTATGAAAGTTCTGGAAGAATTTGAAAAAGAAATATTTGATTCTCCAGTAAGTCAGGGATAAATGCTTTTTAAATGCATTTTTAACATATTTTTAAGTAGTGGAATTGTATATTTTTCCTTAATATTTATAGAGATAAAAGTATGGAACATTTTTATTGTTACTTTTTTTTATTGTGTACAATATACATTTTGTGTTTTATATAAAACAAAATATAATACATGTTTAATACTACATAAAATTTTGAAAATTCTTCATTTTCTATTATCAACATTATTTTCTGCTGAATGTACATGCTTATAAAAATTGTTTGGGTTGTTTTAAAATTTTATATGATTTTTCTAAACCTCTAGGATTCTGAGTGAAGCATATAGTTTGTCAAAGTGTATATACATGTGTTCAAGAATTGATTTTTATAAATATTGTTGATTATGGAATATTATTTAAATTTATTTAATGCAAAGATAAATTAATGTGCAAGTAATTTTTCAAGTGAATTTTTGACTTAGCTGTCCTAGAATAATGCTTTTTTTTTTTGTTTTCCCTAAAGTTAAGTCTTGTATGAGTATGTAATTTTTGTTTTTCTCTCATATAAATATATTGTCTTATTTTGATTTTTTTTGTCCTGCGTATTTTATTGGTACTTTAATATATTAATGTATAAGAATAAATTATGTGTAATTCTGAGATTAAGTTTTGTAACTCTTGGAATAACCAGCTCGAATTGTGAGCTTCTGTAATATGAGAGTTACTCAGGGAAAATGTAAGCACTGAATTTGCTTTGTATTTTATTTTCTTCTGTGCAAAAAGAAGCCTTTTTATATATATATATATTTTTTTTTTTTATCTAATGAAAAGTTTTGCTCATTAATTTTTTATAATTAAGTTTTAAAATATTTAAAATTTGTGTATATTACCACATTTATTCGAATCTAAGCTGCCAGTCATTCTAAGCCACACCCATTTTCGACATGTTTTTATGAAAAAGTAAAAATTATTTAAAAGGTTTATCAATATCCAATACTTACAAAATTAAAAATAATTTAAAATATTAACTAATAAGAAGTGAATAGTTTATTTCATACCAGTATTAAATACTCCATGAACCGGTAATTGCTTTATTCATCAATATCATGTTTGATTTCCCACATTCGAACAATTTTTTTATTTTCAATTCTAAGTGGCACTCAATTTTCAATAGCATTAACATTGGGAAAAAAGCGCGACTTATATTCAAATAAATATGGTATATTAACATATTTTAGTATATATTATATATGAAGCATGGTTGGTTATATTATTCCTTCCTTGGGTCAAAAAAATATTTTTATTTGTAAATGTCATTAAAATCAGAAACTGAGAAGCATGACATTTTCTTAATGTGATATGGTTTTCTTTTTTTTTCATTACAGCCAAGTTATATCTCATATTCATTCAGTTTTTACAACTTAAGAATTTTCTTTCATAAATATTTTAACTCAATTTTTTAAATGCATGGTTAGAATATCTCTTTTTAATAGCATCTCATCACTTAGAAAATTTAAATGAATAAATTACCAAGAAATTAAACACTATATGTTCATAATTTATACTTGTATGAAATGTTGAAACATTTTTTAAAAAATGTTAAAAAGTTTGACATTAGTGCCTTACATGAGTACAAAGTTCCCAAAAGTTCAACACTAATGCCTTAGATATGTACAAAGTTCCCACTGTGAGGTAGAAATTATATTAAGGAAACACAATGGACAGTAGTTTAAATTTTCTGAGGGAAAGAATTTTTTTTAAAAAGTTATTGTTTGTAAATATATTTACAGCAATAATTTTTAGAATTAAGAACCTTTGAAATCTGTAGTTTTTTTTAACTATCAATTTTAAAAGATTTAAGTCACTTATTGTATATATATGCTGCTGAAAGGTTGTGTGTGTGTATGCTTCTGCTATATTATTATTCTTCAGAGTGAAATAAACATTTTGTAAAGATTTTTAAGATTCTTTTGATTAGTTTAACTTTAGTTTATACATTCTTATTTAGAATCTTAATTCTGATATATATTAATTATTCTATGATTTTGTTTCATAAATTACAAATTTTTGTGCAAAAACCAATAGCATTTCATTATTAATTTCAGTGCAAATAGATGTTATTGTAGGTATAGGTCAATTTATTGAAATTATTGCATATGCTGTGCACTATCTTACTGGTAACTGAATTATTCATTGATAATTAAAATTTGAACGTATCCTAAAAAAAACTTATAACTTAAATTTCATCCATGTTTATTTGTTTGTAATGCACTTTATATGTCATCATGGCATTTAACATTTAGATGATATAAAGTAAAATTATATTTAAATTCTTAGAATACTGTAAATGCTAATTTATAATAAACTATGTGACACAGAAATTCAAATTAATATTATTTTTACAATTGTTTTTATCAAAACGTGATATGTATGATACAGAATCGTTTCTGCATGTAAACATTTGTAGCAATCAATAGTGTCATTCCTAATTTTAATTTTAACAAAATATGTTTCAGTTTTATGTATATCTTCGAAATATTGTAAATATGTTTATTTTAAAAAGTTTATACAAACCTCAAGTGTTTAATGAATAGAAATAAAATATTTTAAAAGTGGATAGTTACAGTTCTCTTTCTTTCCTTCTTTTGAAAATGATGAAGTTTTGCACTATTTATTTTAATTTTTTTCCCCTTTCATTTAATATTTTGGTGCTTTTGCAATGAACTTCATAATATTGAGCAAAAGTAAAAAATGAGGACATCTCAGAAGATAAATTCCATCACATGAAAAAGGCTATTTATGCAACAACCCCCATTTTTCTACACCTACTTTCTTTGATGGAATTGAGAATAAAAATCATGGCCAGACTCTTGAATTACACTTACTGTGTTAAACTACTGGCATTGATCCCTGTGATTCTGCATATTGCTATTAATGTATTAATTTTGTAATTGATTTAATCATATGGATCTATAAAATATAAAGGAATTAAATAGTTCATGTTATATCATAATGAATAAAAGTGCATTGTGCTAGATAATTGAACATAGAAATTTATTTCATTTTGAATAGAGGTTTTTTTTCCTGTTATTTTCTTATCTTTACTACTCTATTTATTACATATCTCCTTTCCTAGATTGAGCAATAATTTTTTAAAAAATCCAATGTTCTCTAATTTTTTTTGGAAAGTTGATAAATGAAAATATTTTCAGTTTTTTTCTCTCTAAATAGGGAATAAACATGATTGATTATACTTTGTTAAAATTGATTAATAATCTCATTAATTTCAATATTGCAGATAATGAACAATTTTAAGTTGTAAAAAATAAAGGCAATGGATAGTAATTTTAATATGTTATAATCACATGCACGATGTTACATAAACACAGAAATACTAAAAATAGTCTGTTTGCATCTCATTGAACAAAAAATATTAACTCTTGTTTATAAAATAAAGTTAAGCATTTGCAGATAACATTTAACTAAATTTACTGATATGCATATATTTCATTATTTAAAGAAGATATTTTTTGATGCTTTTAATGCAATATTTTACTTATACTTTTTAATTTTGAAATTATAATTGCATTGGTTGGTTGATAAAATGCTACAAAAGTGGTTATGTAAAATTTGTTTCAAAATGCATTGATGTTTAATATTTTCACCCTATATGTCATCATTAAACTCGTAAAATAATCTTATTTTCTTTCTTTCTTTTTTTAAAAGTATTTATCTTTCTGCTTTTTTTCTTATTTTGTAGGCATTCGTTTTAATATTTTATTATACTGGATATCATACAAAATGGCTTCAATAGATGGCAGCATGGTGTAAATAATTTTTGGGCTTATTCTACAGACAGACACTCCTGGTGTTAATACTACTCCTATTTAGTATTTCATGTAAAGACAAATTATTTGGCACAAGTTCGATATACGGACTTTTTTTTTGGCAGTTTTTTTGGCGCCCTTTTCGGGCGATTCTGCGCCAGATTCTGTCTACCCTGATTCCCCTGTTTTCCGGTCCGGGTCGCGTTCCACGGGGTTTTTCGTTTTATGACGAATTTTCCAATCAGAGCAGTAATGTTTTGGGGGGGGGGGGGGGGGACTATGGAATTCTCTCTCAGACACCCTTCTTTTCAACTGTTCAGACAGATATTTCCGGACAAGAACTCACTGCCTTATTTCCAATTATTTCTTAATATTTATAAAGAAAACTTATTTAATATTTATTAATAATGTATCATATTTATTTAATATTAAAATTATTTATAAAAAATAGTTATTTAATATTTATTAAAGTTTATTTTTAATTATTGATTAGGTTGAATATTATTTCATTATTAGGTTGTATTTCAATTCTTTTATTATTATTACCTTATTTCTTATTCATACTACTTATTAATATTTCTTTTTAATTACTGAAAAATTATTTAATTATTGCTTAGGTTGACTTAATTCTGTCATTATTAGGAAATATATTCTTTTATTATTAACATTCATTTTTACTTATTGATAAATTATTCCAGTTATAGATTAGGCTGACTATCAATTTTTACATTATTATTATTCATTTACAAAGAGGTTAATTTAAATTTTAAAAACCTTGTTATTTTATATACCTTTAAATATTGTAACCTGTTCCCTCTAACCATGGGACTATTTGCAGTGTTTATCCCAAGTATAAGAAAGTTCTGTCAGAAACAGTTCCTGTTTTATTTTCTAGCAAAAAGGCCACATTTGGGGAGAAAAAGGGAGTATTTAATCTTGATTTTGTTTATGAAATATGTAGGGATAGGAAACTATTTTTAGATTTTGCAAGAAAAACTCATCTGATTAAATTAGAATTTTTTTACTGCAATTGTAATGTTCTGAGGAAGTTTGAGAAGAAAAATTCTATTTTAGATAGTTAATCATAGATTAGCAGAAATTCCAGGAATAACAAGATATGTGGTTCAACTAAAACCATACATCATGGCTTGTAGTTCAACTAAAACCATACATCTTGGCTTGTGGTTCAGTTGCAGCAAACTAAAATTAAATGAGATTTTTCGTCTCACTTATCATTTGATCATGGGAACCAGAACAATATAGACCAAAGCTTATTTCTATTTATCTTCTGATACAGTTGCAGATTGGGGACAATTTGTCATTGAAGTTATTCTATATTATGCAGAAGTCAACAAATCGAATTCAGAATGGAAGCAGTACTCAACAAATCTTGTGAGATTCTAGTCAACATTTTAAAGGAGTGGATAGAGCCTGGAACTATGATTTTTTCAACAAATGGAAGGCATTTAAAAATTTAGGACAAGAAGGTTTGATCATTTGACGTTAAATCATAGCCTTCATTTTGTAAATCCAGTAACGAATTGCCACACAAATACCATAGAAGGCACTTGGAAGCATGTTACAGATTCACTCCCTACCTGCAATAGAAAAATAGATTTAAAATTTCATTTGTTGCTGTATATAAGTTTAGAAATGAAGCAAACAGCAGGGAGTGGATTGTTTCAATAAGTTTTTAAAAATTGTTAGGGACATCAACTGGGCTGAGAAGGGCTTAGGTCAAATTCTTTAAAAGGGGAATTTAATCAAGATTTTTTATCACCATGATTTTTACCACAATATATCTTGCTGACAAGTGATGACTTTGGCTATTGTGTGACAATTTTTTATACATAAAGTGCTGCAAGGTAAGTTAATTCTATTTATATTTATTTTATTCAATGTAAGCAAGAAAGATTCTCCTTATATTTAATTTATGACTTTAATTTTAAGGTTAATTTGCTTTAATATGTTAAAATTTAATGTTTCTCTTCTAGGCTTAATGATGATAAATAGAACAATTTGTTCATTACTATTCTGAATCACTTAAAAATAGATTTTTATTCTTAAATTCAATGCAGTATTGCTAAAATAATCATTAACTATTTACATTTAGTTCTATAAAAATTTGTCCTTTCACTACTTTTTTAGTTTAATATTATGTAGGAAAAAAATTTTACATGATTCATTTTTATGCTTCTACTAAAGTTAGAAAGAATCCCACCATTAATTTTCGTACAGAGGTGGCGGGGGGGGGGGGGAGGTAAACTTAGATCAAAGACAGGAACTTTGCAAAACTATTTAGTCAGGAGGAAGGGAGGGAGGGGGAAGGGGAAGTATCGCGGCGTTTCCTGGCGGCTAAGGGGGAGGCGGGGGGGGGATTGCAACCCTGTGCTTCCCTTGGCGACTGTTGTCGCCGGAAAAAAAATTTGGCGATTTTTGAAAAAAAGTCCGTATATCGAACTTGTACCAATTATTTAATTTCAAACTGATATTTCAAAAAAAAAAATAATAAATCTAAAATGAAAATTAAATTTTTTAACAATTTGGAAATTTTTTATATTTTTCTTTAATTTTTAAAATTGTAAATTGAGATGAAGAGGCATATATATATACATACATAAATATATCTATTTACTATATTCTGTTATTATAAATAATACGCTGAAACAATTACCAAAATTTCAGCAGATGTGTTTGAAAATTAATAAAATCTGACATTTGCTCTCTTTTGAATCATCTAAAAACTTTTCTGATATTTTTTTGTTTAGACTATTTATTCGATGCTAAATTTCGTTGTAATTCGCCATTTTAAATCACTTTTGTTTAGAGTGAAATATAATTTATAATTGTAGAAAGCTTTGTATAACACATTATTTTTACTTTGCATTGTTTCTTGCAAACATTTTTCTGCGTCTGTTAACGTGAAATCGTGTTTTAGGATGCTATATCAGGGTATTTCCCAGCTCTCAAACTGTGTTATAAAAGTGTTGTGTTACGCGGGGTTAACAATTAAAAGTGACTTTTTTAGTACCTTTATAATAAGTTTAATTATATGAAATAAGAGTATATTGTATTTGAAGAGATTTGCAAAGCTAGACCAGTGTTTCCCAACCTTTTTTTATCGCCGCTGACCGATCAACGTTTGGTAATTTTACCGCGGCCCGCTGAGTAAGACGACTCCAATGTATTAAAAAGGGATATGAGAAAAACGTTTGCAAAATACTGAGTAAGACGACTCCAATGTATTAAAAAGGGATATGAGAAAAACGTTTGCAAAATACTGAGTAAGACGACTCCAATGTATTAAAAAGGGATATGAGAAAAACGTTTGCAAAATACTGAGTAAGACGACTCCAATGTATTAAAAAGGGATATGAGAAAAACGTTTGCAAAATACTGAGTAAGACGACTCCAATGTATTAAAAAGGGATATGAGAAAAACGTTTGCAAAATACTGAGTAAGACGACTCCAATGTATTAAAAAGGGATATGAGAAAAACGTTTGCAAAATACTGAGTAAGACGACTCCAATGTATTAAAAAGGGATATGAGAAAAACGTTTGCAAAATATAGTGAAATGAAAAATGTGAAACTGCCATTCACAATAAATGAAATTCTGTTCGGAGTTTATTAACATTTTTTCCCCCATGAAAATATCCCGCGAAGATCAATGCAAAGATAAATGTTAGTTTGCAATACCGGAAATAGAAAAGTAAAGACAGATTACAGTAGTCGGTGAAGGTAAAAAAAAAAAAAAGCAAATTAATTTCTTTTTAAATTTGCCATGTTAAGTGTTAAAAGGCAAGATTGATAATTTCCCGATACAAGGTCATTGGAGAAGACGAGTTTCACCAGAAACTATAAGAATTGTTAACTTGGAGCATGTAAAGCAAGGAAATTCTTATTTTGTTTCGAAATTGATGATGTGATTCCTAGCAGAAAAAGTGGACTTTTTATTAGTGAAAAAATAATTTCTTTTCAAATGGATTAATTGAATTTATAAACCGAATTCAGCTTACACTGTCAACATTAAAAGAGAACGGATAAAAAAATGTTCATGATTTATTTATTTTGCCTAATAAATTTTTTATGCCGCTTTTACTACTCACTTTAAAATTAAAATATAAATTTTATTCTAATATTCTAACTAAAGGGAAAAAAATAGCTGTTCTCTAATTTGATTAATCATGTAAATAAAAAAAAAAACATGTATATTTTTGTTCTGAGTTAGTGGTATTTATTCTATGAAATTATGTTCTGAAATTTGACAAAACTATTAGTTTACAAACCTCTTTATATTTTTATTTTTTTTCCTGAAAAAAATTATCAGATTAAAAAAACCTACCAATCTTTTTTGTTTTGTTTTAAATTTACAAAAGAATGACAAATCTCTAAAATAAATAAATGATACATTTGTTTTCGATTGCTATTTGAGTAGTCTAATTTACAAGTGTTTTGATTCACCTCTTTAAAAAAATAATTTCGTTCTTTTTTTAGCTTATTCTATCACATACTGCTTATAAATTTAAACACACATACAATAAAATACATGAGTAAGAACAGTGAAATGTTTATTTAAATGTGTGAGTTTATTTTTGTTAAAATAACTTTTAAAATGATGGTTTATTAGTCAAAGCAAAAGCTTTAAAACTGATTTCCTGTAAATAAAATTTGCAATTGTGATTTCAGTTTCAAAACAAGCAAATCACTTAAATACATGAAATTTTCTTCTATGCCCGTAATTTTTTTTTTAAATGTGTGTACTTTTTATGAGAAAGAACATGGATCAATAAAAAGGAAATTTCACTCGGTCCGCACAAGGCGAGCAGAGGCTGTGGAACACGAAATTGAAACTGATCGCTGTTAATCTTATTTGTCAGAAACCATCTCGGTATTTCTTTTTCTTTGCTCTTGTATAATCTGAATTTCCCTCCATATCTTATGTATTATAAACTAAAAGAAATAGTAACCATTTAAAAAAAAATCAGATTATTCGTATTGCAAATGATTTTGATAATAATTTTGTTCCCATTTGTCATACTGTTTATTAGAAACAAAGTTTATTTTTCTTGAAATTATTTTATTGTTGACAGAATTAGAAGACCAGTTATAAACGTTACATATACAAACATATTTTTAGAATAAATGTTGCAGTTTATTTATTTCTATGAATATACAATTTTAGAATATTAGCAACTGAGAATTGTATAACGCTATATATTTTCCAATAAATCGAAGAAAAAATTAAAACATATTTATTATATAATGTTATAAATACTGGTACTATATATATTATGCCCGTAATACTGCACGATAGATAGACATTTTTATGTATGAGTAACGTGTGATAGCAAAATAACTTCAAATTCTGAAAGTTACTGGTACCATCAAATAATAACTAAAGTTTCCAGAGGCATTCCAAAAATATTTGAAAAGTATATCTTTATAAAGTGATAAAGAAAATTTTTTTTTTTCCATGACAAACAGAACATGATTTTTAGAGGACAAATGTAAGATGTTTTTTACTGATTTTATTTTTACGCGAACGGGACATTCCATCAGCAAAATTCGGTGGATATAAATAAACGCATCTGTGACATTAGCAATATCAATTGTACTATAGATTCCCCCCCCCCCCAATCAAAGTTGATCTGCATAAATTCTACCAATGTTTAAAACAAATTTTTTTAAAAAATTTAAATTTATAATTTTATATGCATTTAATCTTATAATATATAACTTAAAAGAGTTTCATATTTAATTTTCAACGGTTGTTATTTCATAGTAAATTAATTATAAATTCTGAAAGTAAAATTCCTTTCTAATCGTTTTGTTAAAGTAGCAGTAGATATCATCAATAGGAATCAGTGGCGCACACAAGGGGGGGGGATCCTCGGGCCCGGACACCCCGTTGATTTTTTTCGATTGATTATAATTCTATGTAGATAGTACGTAAAATTTGAGTATTTGTTATTTATAATTTTATTAATTAATGCTAATTATTCTTTCAATGATTAATTTTTTAATGTTTTTTGTTCCCGAAAATCAAAAGAATATGTTGGGCGGCCTTTTGGAGTTTGGTACGAGAATAGTGAACTTTCGACCCTGGCTCCCGTCCCCCTTGGAAAAATTCCTGTGTGCGCTACTGATAGGAATTGATCATTTATATATATATGAGCAGCTGGTGCATTGTGAAATCTATTACTAATCTGCTAAATGGTTCTAATGGAATATTAATTTAATTGAATAACTTAGAACACAAAAATAATTATTTAAGTTTAATTCACATATTGTTATGATAGATACTTTTATTTCAAATGTTATTTAGTCGGGGAGGCCGCGGTAGTCCAGTGGTCAAGATAACGAACTTGTGACTAATGTGTCATGAGTTCGATCCCAGTACCACTGAAGACCCGCCGTGTAGGGGCGCGATGCACGTTAAATCTGTCGAGAAATCCAACGTCCTCCCGTTGGTGTGTTAGTTAGGAGAGAGGGATGGCCAGCTCAGGTGTCGTCCTCGTCACTTGACATGGTTCAAAATTACGAGGTCTGGCGTCAAAAGCCCTCGTGTAGCTGAAAAATGCGACGTTAATATTCACTCACTCACATATTTAGTCGGGGATAGGTTGATTACGTTGTTGTCAATTTGCTACGGAAAATAGGCCGCGGTAGCCTAGTGGTCATGGTCGCGGACTGGCGTTGCCGTCCTGGTGCCCCTGGAAACCATCCGTGTAGAGAGACAAAGTCCTCTCGTTATCGTGATGAGGAAGTTAGGAGAGTGGTGTACCGGATAGGTGTCGTCCTCGTCACTTGACTGTGGTTCAAAATTACTAGGTCCGTCACCAATTGCCATCGCGTTGCTTTAAAGTGCGACGTTAAAAGAAATCAAATCGAACCCGTTCATTTTCCAAATAAAAGATGGGCCGCGGTAGCCTAGTGGTCAAGGTAATAAACTAGTGGCTGGCGTGTCATGAGTTCGAGCCCAGTACTGCCGTGCAGAGGGGGTCGATGCACGTTAAATAAGTCGAGACTCAAACGTCCTCCCAATGGTGTGGTGTGAAAGTTAGGAGAAGGGGTGCCAGAGCTCAAGTGTCGTCCTCTTCACTTGACCGAGGTTCAAAATGGAATTTTGTTCACTGTCGTGTTGATTTACAATGCGACGTAAAAAGAACCCTTACTTAGTTGATCTGGGAGGTCTTCTTTAGTTGTTTATTTTATATATTAAAATCTTTAGTTATACTAAGTGGTCCAATAAATCAACCATAAGCTTCATACAAATATCACATTTAATGACAAATGGTCATTTTATTAAAAATGGGCTAACGTTAAAATTGTTTTCTTTTAACTAAAATAATATATTAAACATTAATGCGCCGGTTTTGTAGGTATAAAGAAATTACTAGTCAACAACTTTTTCTTCCAATCACAGTTGAATACGTTTTTTTCTGACGTCACATCATATCTGCTTCAAGTTGTTCGTGAGTAAACAAGACATTTGTATGTGTGGTGAAACCCCCCTTCTTTTGACCATTAGTTTTTCAAAGTAAAATTGAATTAATAACTGTTGAGAGGGCTTACGTGCATATTTTCTAATATTTGTATCACTAATTGTAAATATGTCCTCCGCCTGCTCTAGCCTTTTGAGACTTCTCAATTCCCGTTTGCTTCTTGACGAGATAGAGAGAACAGAGGCTATTCGTCCATCTTCCGACGCTGTGTCGTATGTTGAGAATTTTCTTCTTCCAGCCCGTCATCTTGCCGGAGAAGTTAAAAGACCAGAAACTTTCCGAATTGTAATGAACGTAAAACAATTTCTGCCAACTGAGTTGGAGTTGAAAATCATGGACAGGCAACTCGTGGTCCGAGGGGAACATGGTTCTCTTCTGGATGAACATGGAATTGTTTCTCGAAAATTTACTCGGAAGTTTGAGATTCCAGATGATGTTGATGTAGACACGTTTAGATCCCTGGTCGATCGAAATGGCTTACTTGTAATCGAAGCCGAACGCTTAGACGCAGAACACCGCGCAGGCAAATCGATCCCTATATACGTCGAACGGAGTTCATCAAGTGAAAAAGTAAAAAATGTGAAGTCTGCTGAATCGGATGCAAGTAATAAAAACGGACCGATTACTGAAAATGATGAGGATCACAAGCTTTCAGAAGAAGAGGAGGAAATCACTCTTAAACCAAATTAAAAAAAGCGGTTACTGTCTAAATGTTTTTAAAGTTTGTAGTAATGGCTCTGCAGAGAGGTTTAAAATGTTGTGTACAATTGTCCTTAAGTGATTTATTGACATTAAAATGTTCTCTTGTATTGGAGTCCAATGTTTTGTAACTTTATTAAAAATTCTATTCTAATCTTTTATTAGTAACTTGGCTTACTTGTAATTGTTTCAGAGCCAGGATTTCAACCTGGAAATTGCTTAAGTATCCTGGTAAACTAAGATACAGTCCCATAATATTAGATTTTTATGACCATTTTCCTCGAGAGATAGCTGTAGGAAAACTTGAATTTAAGAATTTTAAGATATGGAAAATCTAAATATCAAGAAGTATCTTGCAATTCATTTTTGTTTGGTAACAAATTTTCACTTCTTGCATTTGTGGAATATTTTTTTAATAGAAAAAATGTACCTGTAAATGTGTAGCATCATCTTTGTAATGCGTTGGGTAGAATATTTTACTCTGTTAAATATTTGAGACATCCATAAGAACTGTTTAAAAAAAACACACAATTCAAACTCAGAAATTTAAATTTCGGGTTATTTCACGTGAAATAAGTTGTGGGAAAAGACCAACAGTATCGGTGAAGATAATTTTTAAGTTTAGGTGTTTGTCTATATTAGTCTAATTTTTAAACTTTTTTTTCACAGGAATAATATAAAAAAGAATGATGTACACAGAAATGTAAACAAATATTGTACTTTTAAGTACATGGATTGATTTCAAAGAAATTTTAGTAGATTTTAAACAAAGCAGCTCCCGTTATATGATAAATTCTGATGTAATAATTTTCTCTTGGGGGCACAACATACAAAAAGTAGTTACTTTCAAAACTTAAGGGGAATATTAAAATTCAATAAATACACATGTGTAGTTATGTATCACAATATGGAAATTTTTTGTAATATTTTCTCATGTAAGGTATCATTTATAACTTTTAGGTCATTTTATTCAGAAAGTAAACAAAACTTTTCCTGAATTTTATTCAATTATCTTAATTTGTTCTTGCACTATTAAAGATCTGTAATTTCTTTTCTTTCAAAAACATAATTCTGAGACAAGTGTTTTCAAAGTATTTTGCTAATGTAAAGAAGTTAACTGTTACAAAATAGTCTAAAGTCAACAAAGCCCCCTGTCTCCTCGTGCTGCAAACTTCTTTTGATATGTGAGTACATATGTTTCATTTAATTTCGTAGTTGGTAATAAATGTTTTTTGTATTATTGATACATTGAGTCCTAGAATTTCAATACAAACTGCATTAACTGTCAACATTTAATTTGAACTTTTTTATAACATCCAACAAGCCAGTAGCATCTTCATAAAACCTAACAGCAATTTATAACCCGAATTGCAAAACCCCATGTTTTGGGACTAAAATCTAACACCAGCGAAACCTTCATTGGCATTTTGGCATACCATTTAACACTTTTTATAAACAGTTTTAAATCATGTCATTTCATATAAGGTGGTTTTACAAAGTGATATTTATAACGGTTTGCAGAAATTCAGGGGTTTTATCGATAAATGTTTTACCCAGTGTTATTATCAGCTGAAACTTAACCAATTGTCTGTTTCTGGTGAGCACTGATCAAGCAAAAGTTATTTATTACTTGAACAGCAGTGTTAAAAAGTTGCAGTTTACATGCTTGTTAAATTGTTTATATATTGTGAATTGCAATTCCATAATAATTCTAATACAAAAGCTTTGCTTCAATATATAGGTGAAGAATTCAGTAGCGTAACGGGTGCCTGCGAAGTCAGGTTTTGGGCCCCAAGCCAGATCTTACAAAGGGTATATACTAGGCATCAGTTAGGATTTGGGCCTCCTCCCTGCAATGCGAGGGTGTACGTTACGCCACTGGAAGAATTTGGCCAAAGTTTAATATTTGTGTAATCAAAGTTAAATAACATTTCACATTATTTAATATGTTGACTGCAAAATGAACACTCATAATTTGTATTATTACCTACGGTGTCAGTTATGAATTTTCTCGTAGTTAGTTTTACAGGCCAAATTTTGCAGCTACAATGAAATTCATAGTATAATCGCATAAATATAGAAATTTTGCAATATCTGTCTAGTAAATAATTTGTAAATATTGGCTTTTTGCACCAGAATTCTTAAGGGAATACTGGCAGTCAATGTTAAATTCTAAAAACAGTTACATTTAAACTAAATTACATACCTGACAACTGCATGATTAAAATGGTAGTTTGGTTGATTGAAAAATACGTGTATCTGTTAATGTTTTCTTTGATTGTATTATTCTATAACTTTCAAAATACTATAACATTCTTTTCCTTGGTAAGTAGGTCTCAAATTCTAATTTTTCACCAAAAATTTAAGACAAAGCGACTTATAAATAAGGTTATTGTTTTCAAGTATGTATTGTAATGCTTTTCTAATATTGGTTGTACTAGTGTATTATAGAATGCCAGTTTTGGATTTGGCAAAAATGGTTGAAAAAATAATTTGTAAATACCTAATTCTGTAGTTCATATCTCAATTGTCCATTAATTTTCCTCTTGCGAGTCCTTTTGATGATTTTAAATTTCCGCAGACATCCAATTTTCTTCTACATACCAAATGCAATTTAATTTTTTCTATATTTAAGCTATACATGTTTTTCACAGATTCATATGCTTTTTATTCACATTGTAATGATCCTTGTATCAAAATTCTTGTAGAACTCCTCATTGCTCAAAAATATGACATTCTACATTATTCCTGCTTGATTGGTAGGAGAAATTCTTGAATCGGCCACTGGTCCGCCAAATTTTGAAAAATTGCCAACTTAGCGCGTTTTTACGCCTCGGTCCAACTTCTCCCCCACTGATACAAATTCCCGTGGGTTACCAGATTTGGCGAAAAAAACACTTGGCGGGATAAGTGGCCGATTCAACAATTCAACCGATTGGTAATCCTTGTGATTGTGACAAACATGAAAAATGAAAGCAATCATGGGAATGCTTGTCACATCATCATCTTACAATAGTATTTTGATGTCAAATACCTTTCCAGTTTCTGTGGATACACAACTAATGAACAAGTGTTGTGAGACAAATAGCCATGTTTTCTACTAAATCCTACCCACCAACACCCACATTAACTAATATTTCCTTACGTGAAGTTTTTGTATTTTAATTGGCTGTATATTTTCTTATTCATGCTTTAGCAATTTACAACTGCTTTTGCAAAATTGTCTTAGAAATTAAAGTTAAGTTTAATGTACTGAAGAGATTATTTCCTGCAGGGGTATACAAACGCTTTCCAATTAATCAATATATGACTAACTGTAATTTAGATTATATTTTTTGTATATCTTTATAAAAAAATGAGACCTTTTTATAAAATCAGTTCTTGCATTTCATAAGAAAATTGGAGCCTATACCAAATCTTTAATCCTGTGTCATGCACAGTTTATCTAGTAAGCAAACTGGACAACATAAGCTACAAAAATCTTTTTTTATGTTTTTTATATATAAAACGGTTAAAGTGCAGATTAGGGGGTGGGAGTCTAGGAGATGTAAATTTCTTTTGGCGACCGAAATCGATCGCCAAGCTACTTCCTTTAGCGATAGAAGTTTTTGGCGACCGGATTCGATAACCATCCTATAGATGACATCTACATAAAAATCGCCAAAGCCCCCTTCCCCCTATCTACATTTTAGCCTTTTAAACATTCAATGCCCACGTATTTTAATACATCTTTCAGAAACACTTATAAAAATAGTTTTGTTTCAGATCCTTGATTTTTGAAAAATTTGCAGTTTTCAGTCTATTACTATGTGAGTCAAAAGTTTTAGGTTGATCACATTTCATATTGTTTATACGTCTACTGATTTCCTATCAATTTTCGCTCTTGAACGAAGTTGCCATGAACCACAAATATGTTTCGATCAATTTTTTAAGCAAAATTTCAACGTGTAATTTTTATGAAAACTATATAAAACAGAGACCGAAAATTTACTAATTAATACACACTCAAATGAAACAAAAACTATATAAAAGCGTTGCCATTGCTTAGCACGAAATCATTAAAGTAATTGCAGCAAAACAATAGCTGAAAAATTATAAAAATGTTTTTAATTTATTAAAAGTGAAAAATATTGAACCGAAATCGAACTGAGAAAATTGCAATTTTCTGCAACTTTCGGTTTCAAAATCTACTTCCAGTTAACTTTTTGCAGGAAACGATGCATTTTAAAATAGCTATATCTTTAGTTCTATTCCACATTTTATGGAGACTCAAAAATGTTTTCAAAGGAGAAAAAATGTCGTAGAGTCACAGAATAGCATTTTACGCATAGGCATTCAACTCAAAGTCATCAGCATTTTGATTTAGTTCCTTTCTGTTTGTAAAACTTCAATTTTATGCAGCTGAGATGAGAATAATGAAAGTTAACAAGGATCTCCCATTTCTTA
>BMAO01032151.1:0-22781 GCA_019973975.1 Trichonephila clavata
TTTTAATAAAATTATATAATTTTAATTAAATTATATTATTAACCTTGATTTTCAAAAACAAAAAAGTTATTTCACTGTCCCAGAATTAAGAATAAACACGTGATGTCACTATTGTCATCAAAGGATTGATCAAGATTTAATCTACAGATTTCTAATTAAGTTTAATACAACATGAATTGCCGCCATTTTTACTATCTACCTTGATATTTTGGAAACATAATATTGATTAGATTACAAATACTATCATCATCATCATTATATAATTTTTATATATAATTGTACACAATTGTATTTCTGTGATAAATTAATTCATGAAAATGTCATATGTTCTTTTCCTTAAATTATGTTATTTTAATTAATACAATACACATGTGTAAGAAAAAAGCTTGAATGCATACGATTTTTTTTCGCATAGAAAACTACATTAATATTTCATTGGCAGAAACTGATATTTTACTTTACGGAGCCTGAAATCTTGCTTCTCCATTTAGTTTAAGTAGTTTTTGCATTTCTCTTGAAATAATTTCAAATTTGAAAGATCACAAAATTTTAAGATCATATTTTCCTTTTCAGGTTCCCATGAAAGAGGGCAACAAAGTTAACTTAGTAAGAATTCGCAATCCTTGGGGTAACGACGTCGAATGGAATGGTTCCTGGAATGACAAGTAAGATGCATTATGTACACTCATCAACTTTAGAATGATAGAATTCCATTTCGAATTCCTTTGTTTGTAAATAAAGTTACAGTTACGATACATTATATATTGAGCTTTTGCATGTATTTTTTCAACATTCTCATTCTTTTAAATGATCACCATTGATGTTTCCGATTTTTATTTTTATAACTAACAAAAGATTTTTTATCTGACTAGAAATATGCCAAGAAATATTCTCTACCGATTTTGATAGATGTCGTACCGTTGTAAAGGACCAAGATCGTTGCAATATAGTAACAAAGTTCAATGTAACTATCAGGAATTTATGTCACCAAATAGTGTATCTATTTATTTGTCACATAATTTGTACTAAAGCATTGAACAAATTGCATACAAAAGAACCATTTGTCGTCAGCCTTATAGAATAATAGGTAAACCATCTGTAAAGTCAGGAACTAACTCCTCGCTCGGTTTTATGGGACGAAAACAGATCATGGGCGTGACCTAGTGGGGAAGTTCCCGAGGTGCTAGACCATGAAGAATATAACAAGAGAATGTTACATGTTTCACGCATGCTATTTCAGGGAAGATATCGTGCACCAATGATGTCTGAAAACTTTTTGAGGCCCTGTGCCTCTGTGCAAAAGTAGGCCTCACCAGCTATTCTTTTTATTAGACAGACAATATGTAGCATACGTTGCTAAATACTCGTACAAAAATATTTACCCATAAAAATTAAGTGTGCATGACTCACATTCTCATAAATATACTGCCACCTTTAGACTAAATGAGAAATGATGGTGTATGATGGTAGACCAAGGCCTCAATACGGACGACGAACATGGCATAATAATGTAATCTAACCAATGTTGCCATTTGGCATTTTCGAAATTCCTAGTTTCTTGGAGAGTATATCCAGGAATAACATTTGATTATTAAAATTCTGAGTATAATTTTGAAGTTATTGATAGTTTCACTTATTTAGGGGTTCGGATATTAACAATAGAAACGATTGTACTACTGAAAACCAAAAGAGAATTACTATGGCTAATAGATGTCTTAAATGGAATACCAAAATATGTGAAATCGAATTTTAATCAAAAGAAAAACAAAGGTTTTATTACATAAAAGTCTTTTAAGATCAGTATTAACTTATGCATGTAAAACTTGGTCCATGTCTCGAATAGATGAGAATATGATAAATATCTACGAAAGGAAGGTTTTAAGATTTATTTTTGGAGGAACTCAGGAAAATGGAACGTGGTGAAGGAAATCAAATTTTGAGCTCTATCAATCATATAATGATTTTAACATTGTTAACTTCATCAAAATACAACGAATTAAATTGGCAGGTCACGTTGTCAGAATGGACGAAGACCGCACCACTAAAAAAGTCTTCAATGCTCAACCAATCGGCACACAAAGAAAGGGCAGGCCAAATCTTAGATGGATTGATGGCCTAGAAAAAGATCTCCTAGTTTTAAGAACTAAGAATTGCAGAACACTAGCAGAAAGAAGACTGGCCTGGAAAGGGCTTCTTGAGAAGGCCAAGGCCCACCCTGGGCTTTGAGTCACTAAGGAAGGATTAAAATTCCTCCAATCATGATCTTATTGTGGCAGAGTCGAGAACAAGACGAACTCCCCCCCCCCCATCCGAAGTCAAAGCCTTGGGCCCAGTTGGCCCCTGCCTTAGAACGTTCCTGGCACTCCCCCCGTGACATACCAGTTTTGGGAATCTTATAAATGCGCCCTCATGCTGTAATGCGATTGTCGACAGAACAGTCATTGCCAAACTTTTGTTTGTTGTTTTTTGTTTCAAGAGTCATTCATTGCTTCAGAACATTGATACTCAACCTGCAGCTGTATGTGGCCCGGCCATGGCCTATATATTTGCCCCAAGAAATTCAATTATTTAAAAACAGTGCGCTAAAAATTTGGTCAATTTAGGAAATTTTACCAATCAATCAACTAAATCTAACAATTTTGCTATCTATGCTTTTCTTCGATAGTAGGATGTAAGTACTTGGTCATGGATGAAATGCAATTGAGAAAACTACTCCATAATTCAGTAAAAAATGCATAAAATTTTTTTATTTATATTTGGTGGGGAGTAGGATTTCTTTCCCGGGTTCCCGGGAAATCATAAGAATTTTTTACTTTTTCTATTCCCGGGAATCAGACTTCGTTCCCGGGATTTCCCGGGAATCACACGGGGCTTGAATAATCTATGAGGTAGCTATTTCTGACTTGACATTACATTTTAATCTCGGACATCGTTAACTGAACCTACTGTGGCAATTGCGATCGTTCACGAAGGAATGGACGTTACCCCAAACGTGGGGTATGAGCTTAATATGAGAACTTTGGGGGGGGGGGTGAATTTTCCACAGCTAGCTGTGGGTGTATCGAGCTTGGTTAATAAGAAATATTGTGTTTTTTTAAAGCAATCGCATTTCGTGACTGCACTATGTTATCGTAGATCCAAGATCTAGATTTATGTTTATAATGTAAGTAAATACTAAAAACTATTATTTATTTAATCTTTTAAAAAAAAAATTTCGGATACTTGCCTTTATTATGAGCTATTTCATTGAATCAGCAATTTGAAGAAGGGAATGAACCCACAAACTGTTTGGGGGAGAATATTTTTTATAAGAAATTGCCCAATTTTTCTTATTTATTACTTTTCTAAATTTAACTTTCGTGTGAGATTCTTATGTTAATATTTATTTATATTTATATGTAACAATAATACAGCACTTCCATAAACAAGAAATCGGTTATACAATTAAAATATCTTAAATACAATAATTAATATTTTTAGCGTACATAATCGGCACTTCAGCAGCAAATGAGTTTTCAAGTATATATTAATATTTATCTCTTAGTAGAGCAACATTAGAGAAATAATTGATTCAGCTTTGACTGGTTATTTTTCAAACATATGTGAGTCAGTAAGGAACATTAATTTCAGTAATTATTTTTCAAATGTGAATTTTTTTCCTCTAGATTTTTTAATTTACAAAACCTTTAACTGTAACATTTTTTCCCATACCTGACTGATAAAAGTATAAATTGCTTATGCTTTCTGAAATCCTATTTCAAAAATGAATAATCAATTTATTATATATTTTTTGTACTTTTTAGCTCATTATATGAATAAGAATTAATTTTGTAATTTATATGCATCTTTATTTTATATAATAATTATTGATTTTATTTAAAATATCTTGTTTTTAAATTTTTTAAAATTTTGATGTATTTTCGGGAATTTCGGGAACGACAATTACATTCTCAGGATTTCCCGGATATTCAAGGGAATGAAAAAACCCTGGAAATCAGAAACCTTAGTGGAGAGGCTAATATATATATATGGTATTAAATAAAAGCCCAAAAAATGAGTTTTAATATTTTGATCTATTGCCGATTTTTCAATGTTGCTTTGGTGTTCTGGTGTCCCTTTCTCTCCCCATTATCCTCATGTTGCGGCTCGCGTAAAATACCTGTCATATGTATGTGGCCCGGCGGGAAAAAAGGTTGATTACCTCTTCTCTAGAAGCAAGTGATGTGAAAAAAAGAAAATCAGTCTGTGATTATTCACGATTACAAAATCGTAAGCGGAAAGTGAATTCTTCTGGTCTACGGATACAGAAATTGTTGATATCTTGAAAACGGCTAATTTTCGACAGGTTGTTCCATTTTGAAGTTTGTTTCACAAACAAAAAATATATAGTACTAATTTTTCCAACGGTAACACAGTTGCCGAAATGATGGGAAATATCCGCGTTTCAGTTGTTAGCAGTAACATACACAATGTAGATTTGACACAATTGAATTCTTGTATAATCTCAGATTCCAATTTCGTCAATCAAAAATTATAACAATGAGGAAAAAATTTGTCATTTGATGTACTTCTATACGCTTGTAAGTTATGATTTTCTTAGCATGAGTATGAGTAAAATGAAGTAAAATATCGAAATTGAATTCTTTTTCGTATTTAGAAATATATCCTTTACAAATGTCACTTGTGTTGGGACCCGCGATCTGTGGATCCGAAGCTAAGTAACATGACCACTTGACAAAAGTGACCACCTCTGTCCGGAGGCTGTTACTGGCTTATATAGGAGTCGCTACTCTACTCCCCCACCAGTGAGTCGGTGGATAGGCGAACAAACGATACATTTGTTATGGCGAGCGTGGGAGTTATTGCTGTTGCGTCAAGTGGGTCTGGCGACTTTGATTTGTTCTTGTTGCAGGTAAATGGCGCCACGACAGTTCAGAGGTTGCGTGTGCTGATCACGTCCGGGTCACCAATGTTGGAGATTAGAACCCGCGATCTATGGATTCGAAGCCAAGTAACATGACCACTAGACTAAAGTGATCACCTCTGTCCGAAGGCTGTTACTGGCTTATATAGGAACCACTTCACTTGTCTCACACAGGGGCGTACACAAGGGGGCGGCAGCTTTACATCCATAGACCAACAGATTTAAAAAAATTTGCCATACAGATTACCTCTCGGTGTTTTCGCCTACATGCTTTTTAAAATGTAACCCTCCCCCCCCCCTTTAGAGAGATCTGCGTACGTTACTGATCTGACATGCATTGTAACACGTCAAATAACGATTACACTTGTGTTTCTAATGAAATAGAATAAAGAACAAAAATGGCTAATTTACTTCAGCTTTTGAAATTCCATTAGGGTTATATTACTAGAAAATTTGGAAAAGAAATCGCGCCTAACAAGTACAAAATGAAAAATGTGTTTAAATGAAATATTTTAAAAAAATACTAAACAAAAAATAGTTACTTTGATGAATCAGAAAAATTTGAATTCTAATAAGATTTAACATATATTTTTTATCAGCAAAATTATCCAATTTATTTCTCTTTGATCAAATATGGCAATTTACCACACTAATGTGTTTCTAAAGTTTCGCCAACTTCAGCAAGTGATTTTTACCAAAGACAATGTAATGCGTAAATATAGATCGACCACCAGGAGAAGATCCTTTGCTCTGTCTTTTTAATAAATGAGTTCATTAAATCGCAAAGAAAAATGTCGCTATTTGAAACAGTGAGAAATTATAAATCTCGTGTAAATAATTAAATTTATTATTTATCTTATACATAAAAGATCATTTTTGAACGGTTTAAGTAAAGGACAAGCTGCTCTTATCAACGTAAAGTGGTAACGGGCTACGTTACCTCATTTTTAATGTTAACGAGATAATGCAATAGTTTGTGGGCGTAACATGTGCGGAGTCAAACTCCTTGTGGTGGTCGATCTGTGCAATGTAACATCTTACAACCAATCCACTTTCTTCTGGTTAGTGACTCGCGCTGGAGCGAAGTGGACCTGCACACGAAGCACGAGTTGGAGTGGCGGAGGAGGGATGATGGAGAGTTCTGGATGGAATACAAGGATTTTTGCCGGGAATTCGAAGAGGTCACCATCTGCACCCTAGGGCCTGACTTCGACGGAGACGGGGTGGCTGAGGAAGCGGCATGGTGAGTTCCATTGAAAAATTTCAATTTATATCATTTGATTTAATTAGTTGCACTAAAAGAATTTTTTATTTGAATTGCGATGATTTTGATGGGTTCAGTTGAAACGAAAAACACCTAATTCGGTTTTACACGATAGATACTTTACCGCGGTACCTTTCTCATGTTGGCTGAGGTAGAAACTCGCTAATCATTGGGGTTCCATGGACGAAACATTTTTTATTGCTGACAGACAAAGACAACACGTGCATACAAAAATTAAAATGCACATATCATTCAATTTAATGTAGGACTGAATGTAATGTATCCTTAAGTTTTTCACACATCCACTTCCTGAACTACCAAAATATGTGAATTTTCGTACGTGATATAGAAATGATGTAAATACATACGATCAACAAAAGTAACAGTATTATAAAGTTTACTTTTGTTAGTACATAATCAGCGTGTTCGTGGGTTTTTTTTAGTCTCTTTTTATACTACATTTGGTTACTCTGCCCAAGCCCCTCTGTGCCATCTCAACGCCCCCTAACTTTCTCTGGGTCTTTTACTGCCCCTCTGAAAGCCTCAAACGCACATAAGGGGGCATTATCGCCCACGTTGAGAACCTATGCTATAAAAGAACTTAGATGAAAATTTTTAGTGTTATAATATATTTTACAAATTTAATTTATTTTTGACTAGAAAACGGTGAACGATAATTTGTATATTTTTTAAAAATAAATATATGAAAATACATTAATTTTTGCTGCTTCGTATCCCTATAACTTTTCACAATTTTGAACACCTTTTTAGATAACTTCATATATATAAAAATCAATGTATTTAATCAGTGTGTAACGGATCTAATTGCGTTCTTTCTACTAATAGTCCTCTTGGGGAATAATGGGTCTTTAAAATTTGTTCTATTGAAAACTTTCCGACAAAGAAGACGTGATTATGTAAATTAAGACGTGTATTTAAGGATTAAACTTTCGAGCTAAGAGAGGGAGATTAGACTGCTAACGGGGGGATAGCAGGGATTGATTAGCGCTAAGCTAGGTGAGAGAACTTCGTAACTTATTTGATTAATATTAAGATTGACGATTTGATTAATTAAGCGTTAATATGGATTAGAACAATTTGAATTAGGAGGTGCATTGCCTGGACGTAAGTGATCCGATTTATTGTTAATTATCCTAGTATCTCGTCTACCTCGCTATTGCTTCACATATTTAGTAATTGGTGCATTTCTTAAATTAGGTTATTGAATTTGTGTGTTTGTTGATAATTTTGAATAAATCATTATTGCTACACTTGTAATGGATGGCACAGGCCATCCATTACAAGTGTAGCAATAAAAAAATTGAAGTTCTCTTAAATGCATAAATATTAACTAAATAACTTGTATATTCTCTGTATATATTGATAAGACTCAATGGGCTAAATTCTTATAATGTTATCATCACATGATAAGTGCAATCATGTGTTTCCAGCCAATCACATCATGCGCTTCACTGTTGCCAATTTTTACATTTCGCAAAAACTTTTTTTTAAAAAAGTACATATTTGTTTACAATAACAACGTGCGTAAATAATCAAAATGTACTTGATTTAAAAATATAGAGAAGAATTTTTTTAAATACTTGAACTTTATCACTCAATTATCAAATTTGAAGTTTTATCTAAATTTTACTAGTGGAACAATGAGTACAAGTCTAACGCCAGTTTTGGATTCAACGAAGATCACGTGATTGCATTTATCACGTGACCGTCATGAATTGAGCCCATTCATTTTCTTAATAGATTAGCTCACTTTAAATGTCATTAGGATGAAAGTACAATTTTAAATGCGGAATAATTGCAGCAAAATTCTTCTTTATATCTTTCTTTTAATTTTAGATGTCCTCTTAAAAAGCCATATTGCACATATCATTTACTTTAATTTTATAGGAAAAATATATTAAATTTTGAGCATTTTTTAACTCGAGAATCTCTGTCCTCCTAATCAATTTTCAGTTCTGATATACTTCAAAAGTTATAAATATGATGGGCAAAGGGCATTTAAAAAACTTCTTTTTGCAGGTGAAAGCGATAAGAGGCAAATGGGAAGTTCCAAAGACCAGTGGCGGCTCAAGAAATAATTTAGAGTTGTTTGCCAGAAATCCTCAGTATTTGCTCTCTGTGTACGAACATGGTACGTTAATTTTTAGACAACTTATTTATGTGTGCAGTTTCAACAGGCCGACTGGGTGATGTAGTTGGTTTGTCGCTGGTCTTGTACGCCTAAAGTTACGGGTTCGACCCCGGTCCAAGTCGGTGGATTTTCAAGATGCAGAAAATCGACATCGGCCATGTCGTATGATTACGTGGCATGTAAAAGATTCCTTGCGTTCCTGTTTGGCTAGGGTGCTCTCGGCAAAATTAAAATCTTAAGTACGGTTTCGCATCGCCAGAGCTCAAGTATCTTCCTCTGGAGAGGAAACTGGGCTTCAAAATTACCTGCGGTGATTGGTATCCGCACTATATGGTGCTGCACCAAAAAGTGATACCAGCTCCCGGGGAATGTTCTAGGTCTGCAACGGTAAAATACCAACACGCCGTTCCTTTCTGGAATCAATGAAGAAAGATGGCTTCAATAATTTTAAGCTCACGCATACAGCAGAAACAAAGCTTCACAGCCAAGGGGTCGTATCTACTTATTTAAAATGCAGTAACGAAAACATTGAAAAAACTATAAACTATATAAGCACTGAAAATTAAAATTATGAGTAATATTTGTTATTTATTTATCCTACGCGCGTCCGTGCTTGACTTCTTGACAACGAGCCTCCCAGTGCCGACTTACGACGTCGTCAGTCGGGTGGTCACAGAAGTGCACTGAAACAGGTGGTCACCATCCATCCTGGCATGGCTGCAGAGCTGGCAGGCCTGGTCAGCAGCCAGGCCAAGCCATTGGAGGTATACTCCCAGGAAATTATGTTAGGTGAAAACGGGTAACAGAGCATCGGCTCTCTCCTAGTGCCTCGGGAAAAATCCACAGTGGCCAGGGTTTCCCGTGACTTTCCAAGGCTCTTGGCTTTTTTAGGTCGTGGCAGTACGTTTGGAAATGTATGTGATCACATTCTTTGCTCTTCTGAGGGTCAGACTTCTGGTTGAGACAACTCTGTTACCTGCTTGGCTCTTTTTGGTCAGTTATCTTATTACCGGGGATCCCAAAATGACTCGAAACCCACTGTGAGGCCACAGTCCAGCCGTATGAAACGAGCTCCGCAATTTTAGTACGGCACAAAATTGTGTGTAGGCAGTCGTTTGGTGTGTTACTGATTAATGCTGAAATTGCAGCTTGGGAGTCGATGAGGAAGATAACTTTTGCAGGAGGCAGGTCAGCAGCGAGCGATAGTGTTGTAGCTTTACAGACAGCCGAGACCTCATCATCGTAATTGGTGGCGTTTTTCCCCACTGCCAAGAAGTCTTCGAACAGCCGACAGAACCATCCCGCCCTGGGTCCTTTTGTTTCCGGTAGGTATGCACCGTCATTATATATTTGAAGCTACTCATTTGCGGGATATTTTCGTTCGATGTTTTCCAAAGCGTAGGATAGATCATCAGGAATTGGCCTCAGCTTCTCTTGATGCCAGGTTAATTAGGTCAAGCTATTTAAATGGAAGTGCAGGTGCGACTACACTAGAATAGTACTGTATAGGAGCACGGCAAGTCATCAGTTTGTTTGTAGTTTATATTGTTTAATTTTATTTAACTCTTAGATAATAAATATTTCATTCTACATTTACTTTTGTTAATATCATTATCGACAAATTAAATTCATCATCTGCTATTATTATGAAACAGAGGGAGTAGCAGTTAAAAAAAAAGAATAAAGAACATTGTCGTGACGTAAAAATAAAAGTAATTGTTCTCTTCTTTTAAAAAGTGAAGTTGGTTATCTCGAGAAGAGAAGAGGTCATCGTATAGCCTAGTGGTCAAGGTCACGGACTCGTGGCTAGCGTGTCATAAGTTAGAGCCTAGTGCCGATGAAGACCCGCCGTGTAGAAGAGCTGATGCACGTTAAATCTGTCAGGGCTCAAACGTCCTCCCGTTGATATGGTGTGGAAGTTAGGAGAGGGGGCGCCAGCTCAGGTGTCGTCCTCGTCACGTGACCGAAGTTAAACACTACGAGGTCTGTCGCAAATAGACCTAGTGTAGTTTCCTATTGTGACGCTAATAAACACTCACTCTACAGAATAAAACATCTCGGTTGTCTTTTTCCCTCCAGAAATCAAGAGAGATCAAAGAAAGGAATCTGTGGGAAGTGTTGGATCCCGGTACTGCTGCGCAGTCATCGCACTCATGCAAGTGCGCAGGCGCTGCATGAAGCATCCCGGAAGGAAGATGATGCAGGTCGGATTCGTCGTCTACAGGGTAGGATGATACTCTTTCATTGTTAATTAACATAATGCTTGCAGATATGATCATTGAAAGCAACATAAGCTATGTAACATTATGCTTCAAACTATCTGAAAGGACATAATCATTAGTATTTGCACAATATATGGTTATATTCCCAATATATTTTAATCGATATTTGAGCATTTTACACTTAAACACAGTCATAACACTGATTAAGTATAAAATGGAATATTTTGTAGCAATTAAAATCACCAATGCGAAACTCCTTTTAATTATATAGACCGCTAAGTCAGCTCGGTGGCTGTGAGGTAACGTGCCTGCCTCGTAAACCTAAGGTTGCGGGTTCGATCCCGGCTGGAGTCGATAGATTTTCTAGATGCGAAAATAGTAGGCACATATGTCATGTGACATGTAAAATATCCATTAAATATCAATTTGGCTCTGGTACTCTCAGCAATATTTAGCATCTGACGAGAGTTTAAATTGAGCAAAATTCACAATTTAGTAGCGAACGCTGTCGCTACATGGCGCCACCAATGAAATAGCTTCCACTCTTGTGGATTTACCGTGTCTGCAAATGGCTTAGCTACCAAAATGCAACTCATTTGGAAAAAAACAAACAATATAGACCGTTATAGAACTTATTTTCCCTGCGTTCACAGTATGCATATTTACTATACATTTTACAGTAATAAACAAATACTAGGGGTTCAAACCCCACCCATGCACCCCATGGTATTTTTAATTTTTAGCATAAATGGAATTTTTTTATAAGGGAGCGTAAATGGGATTTTTAATTGTTAGCATAATTGCACATCTCGGCGCTTCAACTACGTGTTTTTAAAAAATGTAAACTCCTCTCACAATAGCAGTGCGTACGCCATTGTAGATACTTTCGTTAGTTGTTAAATGTGATCAAAGATGTTGAACATGAATTTCGATTGGCTATTCGGTAACGTGTCTGGCATGCGTTTGGTTGACAATCTTAAGTAAGATTTATATTATGTGCATCCGGAAAAATCTTGTCAGATCTTATTGACCTTATTTTTCAAAATTAGGTCTTATTTTCTGGGGAAAGTGGAGAGTTAAATTAATGTTGAATAAATAATATTAACGTTTCAAAATAATTATTTCATTGAATTTTTGTGGTTTTATTTGCTTGCAAAATTAATAAAATTTTGCCTAGATTCAAATTTTTTAACCTTATTTAATCATGAGGTACTTGAAGACTTGTATATATATTTACACAGTGGTGGCCGAAATTGTGGACACTTTTGGAAATTTTTGTTTTTTCAAATTTGTATGCTTATAGAAAATGTTACGTTTCACAAAATGGGAAATCGAATATATCATTTTAAAGAGAATTTAATACTGAATTCAATACAAAAATCAAAATTCAATTATTTGAAATACAAAAAAAAAAGTTAAGCTGCAATACTTACCAATATACATTAGATAATGTAACACAGCAGTGAATTATCAGTACTTAGTGGGGTAGCCTTTATTTTTTATTACAGCTTCACATCGATGTTTCATTGAGCTGAAAATAGTTTAAACCTCTTTCTTCGTTATTACAAGGATGCCAGGAAACAATTATAAACTCAATTAGTTCCCTTTTGTCTTTATTCGGGCAAGAGTTTTCAAAGAGTACTACACGTTTTCGATAGGATTGAGATCAGAACAGCTTCCTAACCAACAATTCAATGCTCTTCGTACGAAACCACTTTTTCGATAATTGTTGCTGCGTGGCAAGGACAGAATCCTGCTAAAAATAAATGAAGCATTGTAAGCAAAGATGTCCCTAATGGAAGGTAGAAGTTTGGGTTCTAGAATAGTGTCAATGTATTTTCTGGCATTCAGTGTCCACTGGATGACATGAAAGCAACCAATACCATCTGCTGACATGCAAAACCAAATCATGACTCTCCCTAGCTGCCTGAATACAGTCAGGATGTAGCTCTTCTCCTATTCAATGTCTTACATATTTTTGCCTATCTTTTCCGATTAATGATATCTTAATTTTATCGCTCCATATTTGTGACTACTGATTACTTGTCCGATTAATGCGTTCCCTTGCCCACTGTAGTCTTTTATGCGCTGCTGAAAATTGAGAAGGTTTTTTCGTGGAATTCTACCTCTAAGTCCAATTTATGTTAATCTTCTTCTTGAACTGACAGAAACACCAGCATCATTTACATCACTTCTCATGGAATGTGTTTCTGTCACTTCTGTTGCGGGTTTATGTGTATCTCTTGCTCATATTCAAGGAACTTCCCTTTCTCATGTATAGGAAAAAAGCAAACATTGATAGAAATAGCTTATAGTATCTTCTCATAGCAGAGTTTTTATCAATAAATTAGACTTTTATTTTGCTTTCGAGCTATTTTTAATATTTTCACTGATTTTGAATACATTAGTCAATCGAAAACAATTTAAAACAGAAATCTTAATTTAATCAAATGCTTAACTGTAGACTCAAAATAAAATTTTTAAACAAATAATTACAAAGTAAAACAATGTCTAGTAGATATATTTATTTTTTAACAATTCATATAGCTAGAAGTCTGCAAAGACGGTTGCGGCTCTTCAAAGAGCCACATGTGACTCGCGAGCCGCCAACCCTGTGTTAGTGGAACCGTTCTAGAAAGCCGTTTTTGTGGAGTGTTGTAAAGCTTATTTGTAATTAGAGCATTTTTCCATTCTATGAACAATGTTTTATTATTTGTTCTTGCATGTATGTCAGTTTGTCTTCGTGCAGCCAATCCTTCGTCTTTGACCATTAATAAATTTGTTAAGAATCAATTAATTGGAGTCGTTGGCTGTTTTTCCCACACGCGAAGCTGTAGCATTACGATATTGTTCTATAGCTTTCATAAAAGGCTTTGACAAATCCTTAGACTAACTCTTCTGTGATATAAATTAAAAGATAGACTATTTAATATGGCGCAAAATGCATACAAACACTAGCCATTTTATTAATTCCTTCATTGCTTTTTCTTACCTGGGCTATGAATTTGATTTCATAAATATTGACAAGTGTTGTTTTTCAGACGGAGGACCCAAAGCGACGTTTGTCGGTCCAAGACTTCGTCACCAACGAGGAGGAAGGCAATTCGGGACCCTACATCAACTACCGCGAAGTATTTGCAAGGTTCGAGCTCGCACCAGGACACTATGTCATCATCCCTGCTACTTTCGAGCCACACCGTCAAGGTTCTTTCATGATACGAGTTTATACAGATTGTCCATTTGACCTCAGGTAAGATTTAATTTAAAATCAAGAATATGATCTTTTTCCTCCGGTTCAACAAACGTTAATCGATGCAACACCATTAACAGTTGGTTATCAAAATAATGGAAAAACCTGTGAATAAGTAACATTTTTTAATGCGCTTCGCGAGCATTAAAATGTAATAATATCTACCAGTTTTTTTTAAAAATAGAAATGTATTTTTTCTGGTAGTATGTGGTAGCTATGTTGAAGTTCTGTGAATCTTAGATTTTTTTCAAAAGTTGTAGTCGCCAACAACAAGCAAACTTGTTGGCGTCAAGACCGCTCTTGAAGCTCAGTCACAGACTTTAGAGTTTGGGGGCAGTAGCACGCGTGCAGTTTCTCGAGAGACAGGCTATTCTTACAGCACCGTCCGAAAAGTACTCAGAAAATATAAGGCTTTACTTTCCACACATGATCCGCCAAACCCAGGAGCTTGATAGATACCAGCCACAACGTCTTTCATTTGCGGTCAGTTTTCTCAACGTAATGATTGTTGATCTGTTATGGCCTTGGAATTGCCATGTGAATTAATGAAGCTTATTTCTACTTCAATGGGACAGCCAACACACAGAATTGTCGCATTTGGGCTAAATAGAATCCGCGGATCCACGCTGAATTTCCCCTAGTCTCCAAATGTCACTGCATGGTGTGGATTCACGGCGACATTCATCCTCGGGCTATTCTTATTTGAGGAAGTCGGTACACACCAACTAACCTCTTTTGCATAAAGCTTCCCTCTTCTTCCAAAGCATGCAAATCTCGACATTTTTCTCCTACAACTGACAGCTTTTCGCAGTTTTGCATTTTATTACTCATCCTTGTTCTGGATTGTTAATATTGTTTCTGTATTCCGTTTTGGTCGTTTGAGTTAAATTTCATGTTTTTTTCCGAAAAAGGGAATTTTTTTTAAAAAAAATTCCGTGAGTGCATTTTGTGTATAGCTTATACACAAATTTTCGTTGCATTCCATTCACCCGTTTGCGCTGTAGGAGGCCGTTTGTAGGAGACGTTTAATTATATTCACCTGGTATTTTCAAAAGCTTACCTTTAAAAGGGCAATAACAATAAAATTCATAGTTTATATGAATTATAGCAATAAACTTTTAGAAAATATGGGGGGGGGGAAGAGCCACTTCCGCTTTTAAAGAAAAGACATATATAGGAGTGAGAGAAAATGTTCAGAGATCATAACTTTGCATATGTATGTTTTATAGTATTATTGATTTTTTGACAGTTGATCATTCGCTGACAATGTCTAGGAGAAGTCGTTTACCCAATTAAAGTGGCAGCCAGTCCGATGGGTGGAAATTAGGTTGTCTCAATATATTTCTCAGTGTGACTTCAATATATCTACAACGACTGTAGGATCAATTTGAATCTAGATTCTGAATCTTGATCGACCACGAGTTATAAAGTCTGTGAAGGACCATTTTCTCTAACTCTTTTGACTCAAAAGTAGGGGAAAGACTGCTGTGCCTCAGCTCACTGTAGAACATTTTGTTACATCAAAAACACGAGTTTCAACTTTTACAGTGCGAAGACACCATCACAATCCAGGTCTCAATGCAAGATGACCAAATGTGTGTATCCTTCTGGACCAACGATAGAGATGTGTCCATTTATGTTGGGCAAGATAACACATTTCCTAGAGCTAATGTACTCTGCACAGACTAACCCAGCGACTGAAAAGCGATTTAGGGCGTCTGCTGATCTGGCAGTGACAATGCACCAGATGCAACCAATATATTATTGTTGAAAGACAATGTTGGTACTTCAATTAATCATGTCAATGAGAAACCTCTGACGTACCTTGAACTATACTCGAAATGTAAAGCCTCCATAAACATCTCCTGGAAACAACCGCCACCGCATCCGTGATATCTTAGTGCCTTGGAGCATCAATCAGCTTTAAAGGTGACAAGAGAGATAAAACTACTTTTACTTAGGTGCATTTAAGGTCCCGCAGATTCTCACATGGTGCCAAGACTTTTTCAATTTGCACCAAATGTAATGATGCAGAGGCTACACAGCAACATTTACTTGATTGCGTTGACTTGGTACGAGAGAACCTTTTGAAGGGGCCTATATTAGTTATATATTTTTTAAGGGTGAACAAACTCATGGATCTGGTCTCAGACCAGAGGGATAAGAAAGAAGACAATGTTACAATGTAGGCGGAATCTTGGTGTGGACAGTAATCTCCCTTGGTGGTCTTATTGACCTGATGTGTTCCGTGGAATCTTACTGATGTTAGATAACGAAAGAGATCCTTGACCGATATTTCCGCTGGATGATTATGCACGAGCTGAGCTTGTAAGGGACTATCTTGAAGATTCGGCCATTCCATTCGCTCCCATCTCTAGACCTAAATCTAACAGAGAATACTTAGGGCTATATTGATAGACGCGTTACGTCTTTAAGCTCTTTTCTAAGATCGTTACATGGGTTGGAACTCAATGCCTGCTTTTCGCTTTCCATTTCTTAGTTTAACAACTTAATGATAGCATGGAAAACTGATGCCGCAATAAATTCCATTTAGGTGGTAATACATTTTTTTTTATACTAAAACCCATTTTTTTGTAATTTATTCACATAAAATTGTGATGTATTGCTTTGTTACAAATCATGCCTGCGTTAAATTTATGCAAATCTCTGGGTCACAGTCAATAAAAGATTGTTTAATGCTTATTTATCTCTTAAATATCTTGTACCAATGTTCATTCATTTTCAAATTAAGACACAAAAACTAGTTGTACTTTAACCTGTCGAGGGCAGTGTATATAAGCTTTAAAAAGTTGCAACCGATCCATTTGTATTTAATTTGAAAACAAGTGAGCATGAAAGAGAAATTTAAATATATATGTAAAAAAAAATTTGCTACTTGCGTATTATCGCAACCTTATTGGCGACATTATATGAAAGCAAGCACATGGTTGCCAATTCAGCACGTACGACACATGCGAAATCAGGGTCGCAAACCTGGCGAGTTATCTTGAACGTTGGAGATTGTTGTGATATTGAAAAGTCATGGTACTTGTATACTAATTCATTAATATTTTACAAAAAAAAAAAAGTCTGATATAAATTTACTTTGCAATGAAGAATTATCAAGTTATTACAATTATCAAGATCTTTTCTGATTGCATTGCATGAAAACTAAATTATTTTGACATTTGAAGACTCTTGTATTTCTTTTATTTAAAAATTTCATGAAACAAAATGGTTTTCCCCTTCTATGTTATGGTGCAAAGATTATGCATTGTGAACAAGTTTTTTTCTTCTTTCCACAGAGAATTAAGGTGACCAGAAAACTTGGATCCCATGGATCGGATTATGGACAAGTTCCATCAGGACTAGCTGTGACTCTGCATTCATAAAAAATTTGGATCAAAAAAGCAATTAAGCCTTATGGATCAAGAAAAACATTTCATGTACAAATATAACGCTGGAAAACGGACAGTATTCTCGCCAGTTTTGCATACTCTGCTCAAATACAGATTTTAATGAGATGTGTTTCAAGAGGGAAAAATAAGCCTCGTGCCTT
This sequence comes from Trichonephila clavata, assembly GCA_019973975.1. Taxonomy (NCBI): domain Eukaryota; kingdom Metazoa; phylum Arthropoda; class Arachnida; order Araneae; family Nephilidae; genus Trichonephila; species Trichonephila clavata. Next base: position 17,372 of record BMAO01032151.1, read on the forward strand.
TCTATAATTAAAACAGGAAGTCTTTTTTTAAAAAAAAAAAGATAAAGGAAATAGCACCTAAAAGACATGATTAAATCTACCATGAAGAATTATCAGGTTATTACTATTGTCAAGAATTATCCAAGTATGGTACATACAATTCAACAAATTGTAATATACATTGTAACTAAAAATAAATTGACTCTTTAAAATTGCATCATAATGAATATTCCATGTATATTTGTGAAACACATACTTCCAAAACTCATTAAAATTTTTTTTTCAAAATCTTACCAGTTATTTTTTTATGCTTCTTCTCAACATGCATTCTCACTCACCCTTTAATATTATTAGACATGTAAAGTATAAAAAACAGCCAACTTGTCTAGTTTCAGACTGACATTCTTTCTTCTAAAAAATTGCATAATTTGTTTTTTTTTAATGCCAAGATTTCCTGTATTTTACTAAAAATAATGAAGTTAGAAAGGAGTAGTTAGTATGGAACATTAGTATGAGTTTATAAGCATATATACATAAAACTAAACCTTACAAATTTAGTTTAGATCTAAAAATGCATGTAAATAACTTTTTTAATGGTCAGTAGAATAAAGACTATGCAAATTTTTTAATCTAGAAGTATTTATTCACAGAAGTTTTATAAAAATGCAGCACATTTCGGAGAATAATTTGCAAATTCAATAAAGCATTACTTTTAATCTTCACATTCATTGATACATTTTAGATTGCACAAAACAACAGAAAAGGGAAACGGGGGAAATAAATTTAATTTTTTAGATTAAGCTCTAAATTTTCCCTAAACTTAAATAAATACTTAAGAAACATTTGGCACACGTACAATGTACTCAATTACTTTATCAAGAAAGATAACAGCAATTGTAGATGAGTCAAAAATTGTAATCAAAGACCAGATTCAACACATAGCTCAGAAATAACAGAATAAATTCTAAAATTTAAAAACAATTCTTCAAATCCAACACTGATAAAAACATCGATTACATACATCTTAAATCACAATATTTTTTTTAGGGAAGAATAAAGTCATGTACCACAGAAATATCCAATAAAAAGAATCGAGAGCAAATCGTATAGTTCAATAAATACTTCCTTTTTTAGTTTCATATTTTAAGTACTTATGAACAATATGAAAAAACACACACAGAGTGGGCAAGAAATATTACAGCCCCATAATTACATGTTGATTTGGACAAACCAAAATCACTAAAGTACGTAATTACATAAAATATATATAACATCACATTGACTGAACACACTAAAAATGCAGTAATCCTTACTTCCCAAACTGTACTTTTCCCCCTTCACACAAATGCTATTTCTGTAAAATTTAAAATGTACAGTTCTGTGCAACAAAAAGGCAAATTTTCTAAAAAAATGCAGAAGTTATATTCAATATATTGCACTCAAACATTGCAGATTATTTTCGAAACATTTATATAATTTAAACAAAAATGTTGTTATATGTGCAAGGGGAGAAGTTACAGATGAGCAGGTTGATGAAGAAACATGAAAGTGTTTGAATATCTATAATATACATATATATTTATACATATACACAAAGTATACAAGTGAGATTAAATATCAAAATTTAAATTCATGCAACTAGTAAGATTTCTACAAAGACAATACTTAGAAAAAGAACTTTACATTTTAAATGAAAAAAATAAAGACAGGGGTCCAAAAATAATAGGATTACATTATATAAATAGAAATGCAATAATTTAGGAGGAATTTAAAAAAAATATTTTTTTTTGTTCCACATTAAGAAAAAGGATTTGATTGCAAAAGCAGTATAATTTTATTTTCCTTCAAATTAAACATTTTAATATGATTAAGAATAGTTTTAAAAAAGCACTAAGTATTCTTAATGAACAATTTTAAAAAAAAGAAATTTCATGCAATTTTTTCTTTTTAAAATATTGTTGAATAAATTTAATAAATCAAATTAAAACAGTAAAAAATAAATAAAACAAGACAAAGTAAAAATGCAATATAAAAATATAAGGATGGATAAATTGATTTTCTAGAATTTTGATAAATGAAAGCAATGCATCATAACTAAAATTCATTTATAAAAAACTTAAATCATTAAAAAAAATTGTTATTCATTCAATTAATAATCTAATCACAGGCTTCCAAATATAATGGATTAAATATGTTCTTGGGAATTTCAACATAGATATATATAATATTGAATCAATATATATATATATAAATCATGTGATTTACTTTTAAATTATTTGAATAACATTTGAAAAAAATAAAATACTTATAAAATTTTGAAAAGCATTTTTATATTAATTCAAGTAATTCCATAAATATTAAAAAAAATACATTTTGAAAGTTAAATATTTTAATTAAACAATTTTAGTATAATCAATCAATGAAATTTTGTCTCTTTTTCTTACCTTCTTATAATTTCCTTTGTAATACTAGAGAAAGGATAATGTAATAAAAAATACACAAAGTACAAGGAAAAAAAAGTTGTATCAAATAAACAAAATTTATTATATCTTACAAAAACATGTAATAAATTCTTGTCATTTCTAAAAAATAAAAAAACAGTTAGCAGAAACAAAATTTAAAAAAAATTTAATATTTTATACAATGGTAAGTATTCATAATGAAATTGATAGATTGAGGTTTTTACTTCAAAAATTTTTTTTAAATAAATGAAAATATTACATGCAAACAGATTAGTAAATAAATTCCTACCAAGACTCGAATCTATGATTTCACATTGCCTTGTTTTCTTTTATAATCATAAACATATTAAATTAGAATTCCTTTTAAGTACATCATACACTAACTTACACATACAATGAATAAAAAAAAATTTAAATTATAAGCAGAACTGAATTTTCATACATTTTAAAATAACAATCAAATTATTTTTATAAAATATACTTCATTTTAAAATAATTAATAGAAATAAAATATTACTTCCATGAAAACATCCTAATGAATAATTTTAACCCGAACTTATTTAAGAAAAAATATGCATAACAAAATTCAACAGGAATTTAATTCAGTCAGAATTCCTTTAATCTAAGTTCAGTTTCAAAACTCGTACTTCCCAAGTAGAAATGTGATGATTACAAATCTCTTTTCTTCTTTGGCACATAAATATTATTGTAATATAAATGAATGAACAATATGAATATATTTAATCGTGTGTAGATTTAAAAAACATTCTCACAAGCATATTTTTTCATTTATGCTTCATCTGAGAACTAGTTTAATTAATACAAAGATAATTAAGTGCACACATATTATGTTAATAAGTAAGGTATAATATATACAGTAGTATTAGAGAAAGGAACTATATATACAGATGTGCCCTATCTGAAAAGACTGTATACAATACAAAATCATACGAAAGTAACAAATGTCACATTCATACGTTAAAAAATGCTTGTACAATAAAAATGCACATTGATAGAATTTGAATAGTTGCATCTACATATAGAGTCCAATTTCTTAAGGCTGTCTTTGGGAGATGTACAAGAGTCTGAAATAAATGCTGAACACATTCTCAGACAGACAGATGTCCCAATTTTCAAGAAAATTTGCAAAATGGTAACTCATACATCTGTTTATAATATAAAGTTTTTAAAATTTGAAATATTCCATAAATAATTAATTTTTTATTTTATTTAACATGTAAACGGATAGCTCAGAGGCAGGGAACCATTTTTCAATTAGAGGCTACATGTAAATTAAATAGTTATAAAGGAGGCTGCATATGTTGATGTACCTATAAATGTGACTTTTATGAAATTATTATAGTTTTAATAATTTCATGTATTATGTAGAAATATTATTTAAAAAAATTAAATCCTTATTAATTTTTTACATAACAAGTTACAATATAAAATATTTTTGTAATAAAAGAAAAAAAATAAGAGTAAAATTTTGTTATAACAATAATCTCATTAATTACTACTTTTTTTTGTAAAATTATTAAAATTCATATAGTGTGGTAATCTTTTGTATTTCACTATTGGCATTTTTATTTATGGAAGCTATATATTTTTTAAAATTTAATAAACTACATATTTGAATACCACTTCAAATAAAAGTAGCAAACATGTAAGTATTTTTTAATATTATAAGAAACACAATAGAAAAATAAACTGGCATAGCAACAATTGCTAAAATAATTTTAAAATCCAATGGAAAAATAGCACTCATGCTGTTATTCATTTAATTCAACTGATTTGAAAATTGTTGTAATCTTTATTATTAAAAATGAATTAATTCAAGTGCTAACTTTTATAAAGGCTGCACAAGAACTCACAGACAATGCGGGTGCCCACTTCTGGGATAGTTCATTTAGCATTATTGTATAGGAGAATGAATGCAAAACACAATTTATATCAGAAAAAAAAAGGATCAACTCATATAAGAATGAATAATATGGTAAAATATGCATGCAGCTCTTTATAGAATAGTTAAGCCAGAATAATATGAATGTTCACATACTTTTATATCTGAAAACATGTTCAGCACATGTTCATGAATTAAAAAATAACTTTCTTTTTGGTCAGTTTTTTGAAGGGTGTTGGAATTTAAAAGTAAAAAAAAATTAAAAACTAGACATCGTATCACACACATAGAACTGACACATCTGGATATATATAGATATTTAAAAACTGGAATAAAGTGAAATAAGAGCATAATTCTAACAGTAGAAAAACTGGCAAAAATTGCAATAATTTAAAAAAAATAAAAATAGTATAAAGAAAATACAATGGAAAATAAGTCCCATCAACAAAATCCCTAAACATAGAACATTATTTACAGACAACATTTCATAAGGAATTCACAATGCTCATTTTCTTATCTTGCATTACAAATTATACATAATTACAAAAACTTTCAAAAGCACTGAAAAGAGATAAAAAGTTTTTTATATTACATCATAGTATATATACAACTTTTAAGAACTTTATGAGCTACAAAAGTAATGACTAGAATGCATAGAATCATATTCCCCTTCAAAAATATCAGAATGCTAAATACATATGTACAAAGAAAAAAGTATTAACTAAAATATAATTAATAATGAAAACTCAAATATAACATGATTAATTGCATTTCAATTTAGTTCTGAAATTTATTTTTGAGTATTAAACCCTTTATATTGCATATTTGCAAAATTAATTAATCTCATTTTGAAGAGAAATAAATATTAGAATTTCATCAATGGATTCTTATAACATTCCCAATATACATTGTTTTTTTTAAAACAATCTAGTTATTCATATATTTTTATTAAAATGTCTAACTTGAAATTTTATAAAAATTTGGGAACAGATAAATATAGTGAAAGTATTATAATTGCAACTGAAAGCATATATCTATTTTTTTTAAAAAAGAAAGAAAAAAGGTT
>BMAO01032152.1:0-52673 GCA_019973975.1 Trichonephila clavata
GTAGCACAAACACGAGAAAAATACAACCCAGTAAATATAATGGAAATAGTTTAATGCTCCTTGAGTGGCCTGATACCCTTTGATCCACGGACCAAGGGTTGGGAACCACTGTTTTATGGTACTGACGCCTTCTTTAACAGTTTTAAATGAGTTTACTTTTATTTACCGCAAACATCACATCATAGCTATTCAGCAACCAATAGTCCCTGGATTCCCTCTTAGTAGTAATTTAAGCATTTTTTATATCAGTTATTAACTTCTAGTAAATTTCAATTCAAGTAATCCGCTCCCCCCCCCTTTTAGCATTAATTCGAATTTTGAGCATTTAGCCGTTGAATAGTTGTTTCATGTCTATGGACCATAGGTTGGTAACCTTTTACCTGTTGTGTGTCAAACCAATCTACCAATATGATTCAGCGAACCACACAGTAGAGCATTTTCGAAACAATTCAAAAATTTACAAATTTTTTGAGTAGTGCAAACTGCCACTGAGAATTGAACCTCGTGCCACATGCGGCACGTGGCCGCGGTAGCAAAGTGGTCAGGGCATCAGATCAGGGCTGGCGTGTCATGAGTTCGAGCCCAGTACCACTGAAGACCCGCCGTGTAGGGGAGCGATGCACGTTAAATCTGTAGAGAGCTCAAACGTCCTCCCGTTGGTGTGGTGTGGTAGTTAGGAGAGAAGGGTGCCAGCTCAGGTGTCGTCCGCGACACTTGACCATGGTTTAAAATTACGCGGTCCGTCGCCAAAAGCCCTCGTGTAGCTGAACAGTGCAACGTTAATATTCACTCACTCACGCCACATGCGGCACGTGTGACATAGGTTGCCGATCCCTGCTATAGACCATGGCACCTTCTCCAACACTATAGCTTGCTTTTCCATTTTCAGTTAGCACAGGAAAAAACCAATTTTTTGTTGAACAAGTTTAAGTGAAATTAAGTATTTTGACATTCCCGAACACACACAAACCGAATTTTACAACTAACAGATTCTGAGCCTGAGATACGCGTTACAAGTTTTATGTCTTGCCAACTGAAAACATTCGAAATGAATCTGAGATGTATTTCATATTTTGCCTGTTTCTCATTAGGCATTCTATAGAATGCCTAGGCAATGTGTGAAATAAGAATCATTTCATACATTGCCGGCTAGATTTAGGCATTGTATAGAATGCCTAGGAATTCTATAGAATGCCCGATTTCATACTTTGCCGGTAACATATACAAAATCTTTTTTCTTAAAATTAACGGTTTAAAAATGTTTTGAACAAATATATTTGTTTTTGCCCTCTATATGCATATGTACACTTCTAGCTTCAGTAATGTACAATTGTTTAGATAAAATTTTGGCTTTGTAAAAGGTATTTTGCTTTGACTAAACATTTTATAGCAAATTTTAATAATATTTTGTATACTTCTTTGATAATTTTTGCTATTTATACCTGTTTAAATTATTATTTATAAAAGTTTCTTTGCAATTGTTTGTAAAATGAACAAAACCTTTTCTTACACAATTATGTATATTTGAGGATGAATTCTGATTTATTTTATATTCAGTAAATACAAAAAATTTTGTAAATTGCTTTTTCTTTGCAAATTTATTTGTTTTAAAGCATGCATATTTATATAATGAAATTTCTAACTATCCAAATTATGTCGGGCTTTTTCTCCATTAAAGGCTTTTAGGATTTTAGAAATCATCGTGTAATTATTCATTATATATTTAATAAGGAAAAATATTTCCATATATAAATAAATTTTTGGTCCCGTAAGTATATAATTGTTTTTAGCTACAGTTTGTAAAATGTATTGGAATTAGTAGTGGGGTCGGAGTTTTACAAATTATGATTGTTTTTGACTGCACTAAGTTATATATTTATATTTCATTCTTTTTACATTATGAGTAGAAGTCATAAACAGTTTTATAACAGTAAAATAAATTTTTGTTTTATATTCAAATTACGCTATTATATTGATTCTGAAAATAATAAGTTAGTTTGACAAGCCATTTATTTAACAATTTTAAAGCATTGAACATTTTGAAAGTTTTTTAAAACTTTTATAAAATACTAAATTATTAAAACTATTTAATTATTGTAAATGATTTATATTTCTTAGATTATTGGAAACAAAAAGTATAGAATTTAAAATCTATTTCCTTGTTGGATTTTAATAATTATTTTTATAGCTAAACCTGGAAAAACACGAAATTTTTCAAATATTAACTTTAAGATTTTTTAAAAAACATAACTGGAGCTCCCAGTCCTAAATCCATACGAACTTTTATGGATCATATGTTTGGGAGTATGTTTACAAGATATTTCAAGATTGGGAAAAAAAGCGTTAAGGATTAGAAAACACATTTTCAAAATTAAAAGTCTGAAAAAAACACTTTTATAAAATTTGGAAAGGCAAAAACAAAAACTAATAGTGTCTGTAAAGCCCTAATTTTTAATATGTTATTTTCTAACTTATGTTCTACATCCAAACACTACTTGAAATAATTATGACTGAAAATATCTTTTTTAATTCAAAATATTCTTTTACGCAATATTAATAACATTTGTTACTTTGATAGATTATTCGGTTTCATCTTAACCTAATATTTTCACAGGAGTTTTAAATACACAAAACATTTATACGCACAAAATAATAGTGATATAAAGGTAATCCCGAAATCATCAAGTTTGTAAATAATGTCAATTTTTTTTTTCTAAATCGGGGTAGTTTAGCAAGTTTGGGTTTTTGTTGCATGACTTGAAAATACTGAAGTAGTACTACAAAATATTTACTATAATGTAGTTTAGACATCAGGGAAATATTTAGTTCTTTCTACAACATTTGTATTCAGAACATTTACATTTTGAAGTCTAATTGTAACATCATCTGTGAAAGCTGGATTTTAGATTTATAGATTTCAGTTGCGTATTCCTTCCCTTTCAAATGTTATTTCTCACAGAAGCCTGCTTACATTTTTGTCATGCCATTTTTCAACAGGAAAAAATTAATGAAATCAAAGTAAAAAGCTTTTAAATTATATAAATTATGTGTACAAATAAATATAGTGGTCTTTAAATTAATCTTAATTAAGTAAATGTGAGAGAACTCAAAAGCTTCAAAACATAGCAAACAGAAATGATTTTAGAAATTAAAATTTCAGTTAATACCCATTTCACACGAAAAAGTGGCTTGTGTTCAAAAATATTTTCAATTAATTTAATTTAGAATTGCAAAAATACTTTAAAGTGAATTCAAAACTAAAATAAAATCTCAGAAAACTTAAAATTTCTTAAAACCTAATTGGTTTTCAGGTCTTCTGGAATGTATGCTTTGTCTAAGATCCAGCCTAGAGCCTAGGTTTTTTTTACAGTTTGAAAGTATCCTAAAATGATAAGAGAGAGATCCCAGTTCAATTGGAGCAAGCTTTCCAAATATATGGGCCACAAAATTTTTTTAAAAAACCCTGATGTTTTTTGTTATTATGCCTTAAATTTTAAAAAATTCTCGACACTTAAGAGAATAGTATTTAAAAACCAAAAATTATAATCCGTTTTTTCCACATGTGTAATTTTTTTACAAAAATACCCAAAATTTTTAATATAATAACATTTCAAAAGCAAAAGGTAGGGTTTTCTTGCAATATAGAATGAATTATGAGGATGATGAATTTATACTGTTAATATTTAAGAATAAAATAACAATTTGTAAGGTTCTAATCCTGGAATTAAGGATACATCTCTAAATGTTAAAATTGCTTATAAAATTTCTTATATTATTAATTGTCAGTTAATTTTACTTATGTAAAATGTTTTAAGTGTACTGTTTTTAAAAGACAAAATTAATCAGTAATGCACACACATCTTTGCAATGACTGAATTGAAAGATGTAGTTACGGATGACAATTTCCAATTTATAAATATATGCGAATATGCATTTAAAGGATGTAATACTAAAGAAACGAAAAGATGAAAATCAAATCTGAGTAGAAAATGGGAAGAAACGCTTTCGCATTTAACACATTTAAGAAAAATATATTTCCTTATTAAAATTATTGATTGAAAGTGTATTATGTGGTTCCGACACAAATGCTGAAGTGGTGAGAGTATTATTTTATTCTTAGTGCAAGTTGTTATGATGAGATTTGATTTATGCCGAAAAAATTCATTCAACAGAAAAGTATAAATTTAAGGATTAAAATTTGCATAAATTAAAAGTATTAAAATCTCTTTAATGTTATTTTAAATTAAAAATATAATAAAATGCAGAAAGCCCAGTTTTATTGTACAAACTTCTTCATCGTATATATACAGAGGTTCCCAAACTTTTTTGTCTCATAGACCCCTGCCTACCTAATATTAAATTTTTGCAAATTTATCAACTTAAATGTCTTTTTGATAATTGGTGCTATTACTTTCAAAAAATTAAATTTTTAACTGTAATGAAGTATAGTTCTGCGTTTAAAAATTAAGAAGCGCATATAATGAATTAAAGTTAAAACAAAATAACTGAACAAATGCTTTTAAAGAGAAGGATGAATCTGGTGTTTCAATAACAAATTTTCAATATTTAATATCAAGCTTGTCAGGTTTAACCCTAACCTTCCTTTTTCGTAAGTGCCTACTTCTTTCTTTCTTTTCCTTTCTTTTTTTGTTTTGAGATTGGCAAACTCAGTGAAACTCCCTCTCACAAGGAAAAACACATTTAAAAACTTTCTCATGATATTTCCTATTTTGTGACAAATATCAGGTATGTCTTTTTAAAGCCAAAATTACTGACATCCGTTTCTATAAGATCTTCATTAGGACCTATTCTAATAAGTTCCTATTGCAATATGACACTTTTTTTTCAAAGTGACTATTTGAAATCATTGTATACTGCTGTATTACTATAAAAAACCATCTCAAACTTAGTTTCAAAATCTGAGTAAGGGCATTTAAATGTTAAACGTAGGTTAAAATGTCCTGACAGACTGTGACAAATTTAAAAAATTCGTGACGTTCAATATTATATTTCTTTAGCTTAATTTTGGAAAAAAAATGCTGAAATATTCCTTGTATTAATAAAATTTAGGTTATCACCTAGTATGGTAGTCAACTTTTATGTTGTTAAACTAACCTCACTAAATTTAGTAAACGTTAAATTGGTAAAATCTGGTTCCCACTGGATCAAATTTTTTTAAAGATTAACGTCATGATCTGGTTTAATGAGAACCACGATCATAGACCCCCATTTACACCTCATGAGCACCCAAATTATTTTTTTACTCGCGTGGAACTCTTGCAGGTCGTCATAGACCCCTGGGAGTGCATATAGATACCTTTGTGAATCATTGGTATATAATGATACTACATTTATTCTCATTTTGCTTTTAAAAAAAAAATTATCACTTTTACTTTTTTACCTCATAATTTTTTTTTAAAAAAAGAAAGAAAAAAAAAACAGGAAAATCGGTTTGCGTTTTCTTAGTCTGATATTCAACAATGATTACGGATTACTTCTGTCTTGATCAAATCGTAATACCAAAATCAAAATGTTTTTTTTTTTTTTTTTTTTTTTAGTTTTAAAAAGTAATAGGAGAAAAAAATTAATTTTCTTTTGCTTATTAAAAATATTTTTCAACTTTTAACTCGCCTTTTCTTTAAATCTTTATTTTTTATCCTTTATTTGCTTGTTACTATGATTCAACAAATTGGATGGTTTCTGTTCGCCGTGATGTTGATCCAACATTCATCACACAATTTTCTCCCAAGGCAACAGCTATGAATGAGAAATCTCCCCTTTTTCCAACAACACAGAAACCGAAAAAGCAATAAAATCGTCCCCAACAAAAGCACTTGTAGACCTCCCGTATCTTAAAGGGGGGAGGGCATAAAACTGTGGTGCATTTTCGAAGCAGTTCCCAAAAGTACACAGGAACCGTTTCGCTACCGCCAGCTTTGAAAAAGTAGACCGCTTTTGAATGAGTTTCAATTAGAGCCTCAGCCACCCAGAGGGTTAATGCTTTTTCTGTGCTCGAGGAATTCCACAAGTAGTGGACCTTGAGCGTCGAAAAAGACAGTGAGCAACACCTTGCCTGCTGACGTCACGGCTCTGAACTTTTTAGGGGGAGGTGACGACGCATGCTTCCACTGCATGCTGTCCCGCTTTGTCTCTGGCTCGTAGTGATGGCACTAGGTCTCATCACCTGTGACGATCCGCTTCATGAAAGTGGGGTCTTCCTGATACCGAAACAGATGTTGCAGTGCTAGTCCCATACGCAGTTTCTTTTGCTGGTCGGTGAGCTGCTTCGAAACCCAAGCGGCACACACCTTCCGAAATCGCAACCTGTCGTGAACAATTGTCCACACGGTTCCATAGCTGACATCCACCTTCAGTGCCAACATTCGCAATGTGAAACGCCGATCACTTCGCACTAGGTCATCCACCTTGTCGATGAGATCGCTCGTGATGACAGTGTTTGCCTGGCCTGGTCTCTGGTCATCACCCACACTCTCACGGCCTGCACGAAAATGGGCACTCCATTTTCTGACAGACCTGTCAGAGACACATTTCTCCCCGTAAATGGTCACCATCCGCCGATGAATAGCTGCCGGTTTCTCACCTTCCGCTGTCAGAAATCGGATAACACTTTGCTGCTCCTCAATCGTCGAATTTTGCAACGCGAACGCCATCCTGTCCTCATGCGGACTGCCGCATCATTTGGACGCCGCTTTTTATAAGAGCCTTTGCTCTCTCCTGCGCATGCGGGCGCCCGCGCATGATCCCCCCGATCCCAGTCAGAGCCTCCAATGGCATCCCGAGATGACTCGCTACATTCTCCCATGGCGGAATATGCAAATATTTAACTGTTTCATTTTTATGTCGTTTCGTACCTTTTCATTTGATCACCCCTTGTATGTGGTGAATTGGTCGAAGAAAAGCAACATGTTGGCTTCGAGTCTCAGAAAGAACGTTAGGTGCCAATTCCCATGCTTGAGATTATTTTAGGACAAAATTGTGAAAACCGTAACAAGTGCTGTAACAATTATTATTTAATTCTGTAACGTTCCACAACACAAGGGGACACAAAAACATATATTACAACCATTTCAGAATACAAATAACAAATTTAAGGGCAATCCATCTTCGCACTTGTACTTTACTTTCCTCAGAAACTTTCCTGGGAAGAAGAAAAGAGTTTTCCTTCCATAAAAGAAAAAGTAGCGTCACCTGGCTGTCGCTAATAGTAAAGGAGGTAGCTTTTAATATAGTTTATATATATATAGTTGTATTGATTATTCCTCTCCCCTCAGAAGCTACGCGAGGGCTTTCGTCGATGATACTCGTAATTTATCATTCCCGGCCAAATGGCGACATATGAGATGGCACTCGATCCCCTAAACTTTCACTCCAACGGGAGCCTCGACAAATCGAACATGTATCTATCTCCCCGAGTTCCGATCATTTAGTGATACCCTTTGTATTTCCTTTTCCCTGTCGACCGGATGTCAACACATTCCTTAAAGTGGGGTGTGTCAAGACACCCTCGGGGCCATTAGACTCATAAAGTATGTTGAGTCTCCTGCCACTAGGCAGGTTGAAAAAATCAAAAAGAAACGCTTTGACATTGGTGGGATGCGGCGGAGTTTATCAGTAGCCGCATTCGAGAATCATGAGAATTTTTAAGTTTTTTCTTCCCCCGGGTGTTACATCCAATTTAGGTTCGAGACGAGAGAGCTCGCTTGAGCCTTTTGGAAATTCCTGTATCACTCTTCTTTATCTCTCAGATAAGTGGTTATTTTCTGTAATTATTTAGTATCAACATTAATTGTTTGATAAACATGATTTCTCTTTAAGTTGACAAACGTATTTTCATTTTATCATTCCATGTAATCTTAATTTAATAATAATGCGGAAGAGCTTAATCTAGAAATTTAATCTTAAATTAAAAATGATGTGAAATATAGGAATCTGGGTTAATAATTAAAATAACGTCGCATCATTTAGTACCAATGGCTACCTAATTTGAGTGATTGAGTGTTTGGGTTTATGACTCAATAGCAAAATCTGGATAAGCTACTCCAAACTTTTGTTAAAATTTGAAAACGTATGGTAAAATATCTATAAAACTGCTGACTGCAGAATTTCACACACAGACACACAGTTGAAGTTAAAATATCAAATCAAATATAAAAACCGTATTCTAAAGGTAAAACCCCAAGTCTGACAAGATCTTAAAATAACGGATAGAAAGTTAAAGGAAAAAGAGAAATTAAATCAAAATACGACGGCATTTAATGTAATTCGTCAGAAAAGTAAAAATTGCTTTATATACATATACGAAGTAGTTAATAGTTTAAAAGCAATATATGTTTGATAAAGAAAGAAAAAAAACTACTTCAACTCTTTCTATCACAAATTGTATTAACATGTGTGAATATTCTTCATGTTCCCAATGATCATCAGACAGAATTCATCCTCTCGATATTCAATCATCTCCTTTTCTGATGAATCCTGTTGAGGTGCATTTTCACTCGGTTTGTGGTTGTCATTTTAATCTCTCTCTCTCTCTATATATATACATATACTGGTGTCCAAAGGTTAAGCATAAATCGTAAAAATGCGAAAAACATGGAGTAAATATTCGTAAAATTACTCCAAATTTCTTGCGGATATTAATTAGGTGAAGAAGAAACATTGGGTTTATGCAAAACTTTTCAGTCGACTACGTCCTGCGCAAAACACCGGTGCATGTCAGAACGTGGAGAAACCGATTCACGCAACATAGGCAGTTTAGACAAGTTTCGTGCAACTGCTGTGCGAAGGAACGTTGTTAACCATCAAACAAGGTGAATGATGGTACAAAGACGCCAATTGGACATATTTACGAAAGGAAGAATCTTTGGAATGCTGGAATTCTCACTATCACAAACCAAAGTGTCTCGAATTCTGAATGGGGACCAGTCTGTGATTTCAAGACTGTGGCAGAGGTTTCAAAGAACGAGAGATGTTACCCAACAACCAGTATCAGGTCAACCAAGAGTCACAACCCCTCGCCAAGACCGATATCTGGTAATAAGTGCGCGTCGTGTCAGAGGGGCAGTACTGCCAGAGCACTGGGTTCGGCACTCACACTCGCCACAGGAATATGAATTTCGAGACAAACTGTTTACAGGAGACTCAATCATGCTGGCCTGTATGCCAGAAGACCAGCAGTTTGCATTCCCCTCACGTCAGTGCATAAACGCGCTCGTTTGAACTGGAGTTTGAAATATCAACATTGAAGTGTGGGAGAGTGGGCCAATGTTCAGTGACGAGTCCCGGTTTAGTCTGAGTAGTGATTCTCGGTGGGTTTGGATATGGAGAGAACGTGGAACACGTTTTGAACCAAGAAAGATAACGGAAAGACATAATTTTCCATCAAGGGGAGTAATGGTATGGGCAGGTATCATGATGGACGGCCGTACAGACCCGCATTTCTTTAACACGGGGTCTGTGACTGCTCAAAGATACAACGACGAAGTTCTTGAGCCTTATGTTCGCTTATTTCAAGGTGCTGTAGGTCCTGACTTCATATGCAGGGATGATAATGCGCCATGTCACCGAGAGGTGCTTATTAATGACTTCCTAAAAACGAAAAACATCCAGCGCATGTCGTGGTCTGCAAACTCCCCTGATTTAAATCCTATCGAGCATGTATAGGATATGCTCGGGAGACAAATTGCAGCCCTTTCGCATCTACCAAGCTCAGTAACACAACTGAAGAGAGCTCTCCAAGAAGCTTGGAACCGTTTGAGCCCACAACTCATTCATCATCTCTTAGCATGCATGCTAAATCGCTGTGCAGCGTGCCTGGCTGTCAGAGAGAGGTGACCACACGCCTTATTAAATTGCAGCGTCAGTATTTTATTTAATGTTTTCTTTAATTTTTTCTTTAAAGTGTGAATCCTTGCTATGCTCAGTTTTCTTTCAAACTGCTACTTTGGATAATAAAATTAATTATTATCATTCCTTTGATTTGCTTCCTTATTTTATAACCATTTTACACTCGCGTATCACGTTTCCCACCATTCTGATTTACAGTTCCTTCTTGATTCACATAATTATCAATTATGCTTAACTTTTGGACACCAGTATATATATATATATCTAATGTTTATTTATTGATTTTCTTACATTTTTTTCCGTTCCCGATTTAAGTGTTAGATTTTAAATCCCGAGTTGTACCAGACACAGATGAAGGTTGATTATCGCATGTTTGGGTGGATGTTATGGGTGCAAGAAAAGATGGCACTGTTTTAGTTGGTAAGGCAATTAGTAGTTAGTAGCCTGGTGGGGTGGGAGCATTTAGTTCATTTGAATCTTCATTTTCTTTCAGGACATTTTGGATAACATTAAAATGCTTTGAAAAATTGCCCTTTTTAATAAAAAATATTTAAAATTTAATAATGAAAATTAATAAAAAGAAAAGTTATTTTGTATGATAAATTTACAAATATAAAATAAAATAAAGATAAAAATTGATGAAAAAAGTTTAATTTAGAAAAGCCTTTCGTGATGGGAGGGAGTGGAGCGATGCCTAGTCAATCCGGTTGCAGCAAATGAGTCCGAGTCAAAGAGAGAATATATTTAGATATAAGAAGTTAAAATGAGTTGGTATCGAATGGAGCTTCTGTGAATGGCTGATCAGAGAGGCCACCTATATTTTTGCATTTAAGTTTAGGTGAGAAGTTTGACCAATCATTGAGTAGTAAATGAAGAGAATTTGGACTCGGACTTGGAATCAATTTCTTAAAGAATTCGCGTACGCTATACGCACGGTGGTACATGAGACGACGGGAAAAACACCGGTGGAATTATTTCTGGGTAGAAAGCTAATAACGTCGTTTCAAAAGTTAAAAATGATGTCGGATTTAGTGTATAAGAACATAGAGAGAAAAGTTGTCTGTGGAAGCGAGACAGCGGACAAAGATATTGCAAGGCAAATGGCAAAGTACTATAATAGAAGAAGGGAATCAAATATTAAAGTGAAGGACAACGTGTTGTTACAAACACATCCTATCAGTTCAGCGAATAAGAGGGTTGTGGGAAAACTCAAATCGAAGTTTTAGGGTCCGTATGAGGTGGTTCGAATCGAAAGAAATAGTGTGGTTGTATGGAAAGAGGTTAAACCGCTAAAACGGTCATTGTAAATTAGGTTCGAATTTATCAACCCAGAGAAAGTGGTGAGTCTGAGGTCGAGACAAGAAGGTCCAGTGATGATAAGTTAAAACGGACATAGGGCAACTGGGAGGTGAAAGAGAGGCAATCGAAAAATCAGGTCACAACCAGGGAGCAGTCATGGATTAGGAAAAAGAGAAAATATCCTGAGCATCTTTTAGTTCTTCCAGTAACAAGAGATGAATTTATAATAATACAGGTAAAAGAAAGGTGTTATTATCGAGGAACACCAAAGGGTGAGATCCGGAAAGAGTAAATCTGAAGAAGAGGGCATCTTCTCTGCAATCAGAAAGTGTCATCAAAAGGAGGTCAAAAGAACGTGTTAGCAAGGAAGGCGCTCCATCCAGAGAAGGATCAGCTACAGCAGGCATCACGCAGAAACAAGTCCGTATCCTAGCAGGAGTAGAAAAATTTCAAGAAAGAGACGGGCATGAGTCAGCGCCGACAAGGAGGGAACACCGAAATAGGCCGTATAATCTACGCAGTAGAGTGGACACCAGAAAATTGGGGTGTCAATTATTATTCCTAAGATGAATTTCAATTAATTAAAAAAATAGCCAAGCTTGTCACGAGTCTATTAGGACTTTTGCAACTAAAAAAATGGTCATTAAAATTTAATTTATTGAAAACTTTCATGCGAAGAAGATGTCAATATGCAAATTAAGTCTTGTACATAAAGATTAGAGGGAGAGAGAAGAGAGAGAAGTTAGGAACTGCTACGGCTAGCAGTAATAGATTAAACATGAAGTGAGGCGTGGATACTTAGTAGCTGAATATTGTACTATTAAAGTTGATGATTTGTCAAATAGAAATTACATTAGATTAAGTCGCTAAGAGAATTAGAAGGTATTACTTGGACGTAAGTAGTAGTAATGCTTGCACGAAATAAACACAGTACCCATTAAAACAATTCCCATTAAAACATCGCGTGAAGTCATCTCATCGAAGACAGAAACAGAGCGGGATAAAACACCGCGCATAACAGAGAATGAAAGCACTGCAGTGAAAACGAGCCAATGGGTTTACACTGCAAAGTAGAGAGGGGAAACAATCTGGAAAGCGACGATTAAAATATGTAATGATGAGTCTGTGATTAAAACATCATTAGCTCAAATGAGTTGCACCGCGGGATTCGAGTTAATAATGTTTGTTGGTCAAAGGAAATGGACAAAAAATTTATCAGTGTTCTGATTTTATTTACTCTCTCGTTGTCGTAGAATAAATTTTTATAATATCAAATCACATTGAGGCAATTCAAAATGAGGTTGATATAAACAATAGCACATGCCTTCTTTCAACACATATAGGAAAGAAAATATTCTATCATGGAGTAAAAAAGAGGGTGAAACCATGTATGATATTTGGCGTTTTTTTAGCATATATTCAACATATTTGATATCAAGTATATTGGGAGTACAAGTGACCGAAAAATAATTTCGTAAAATCTGTAAACAATGCTCAAACTGAAGCATCCCTCTTGTCTTTTGTGCGTGGGAGCAAGTTAGTCTGGAAAAACTACCCTAATTCGAGAAATGATCGCACAGAAAGCGTACGATTACGAATTCAAAAACATTATTTGGTCTTATAAAGCGTTCAAAGAATAGTTCATTAAAGAAAAAGGAATTAAATTAGTAGAAGGCTTACCTGAAAGGTTTGAAAGTGATAGCCTTTAGAATATTTGATGATTATCTTCATTCCTTAGATGAGAAAGTTTCGCAGTTATTCACTATCGCTGCGCATCATTCTAGAATAAGTGTGATTCTGATTTTGCAAAATCTATTTCCTCGAAATAAAGTGATGCGAGACATACGTTTGAATGCACAGTATATAATATTGTTTGAAAACAACCGCGATGTCGGACAAATACAATGCTTTGCCAGACAACTCTATGGAAACAAAGCAGCATCGTTTATGGATGCCTACAAAAAGAGCACCCAAGGTTATTTTAACTATTTGTTGGTGGATCTACACTCGAGAACGGACGAAAAATATCGGCTTAGAGAAAGCCTGTTCCCTGATTATTGTGGAATTCATTGGATTTATGTACCGATAAAATGAAGAATTTAAAGAAGCATTATCATTTATTGATACTACTGCTCCCGCATCTCCTGCGCAAAAAATTGCAATTATACGATATAATTGCAATATATTTCTTTCATCCGACTACATTTGAGCTGCAAGACCAGAAATCAGAAGCTATAAAAGGACGGTTCTATGCAGAGGAACTTCAGAAAATCTCGAAACGCTCTGATGGTAGTGGCGTGTAGAAAAGGTGCTCAAAACAAAAGGCATAGGCAGGAAGAAAGAGTACTGTGTAAAGTGGCAGGGTTTTGATGAGCGCTTTAATTCGTGGGTTAAGAAAGCATGGATGAGGTAAATGATTTCTACATCACGTTACCTAGCAATTCTAGCACTCAATTCTTTCCAAAAAATTACGCAAGCATCATTCAGAAAGTAACTAGCTCGTCCGATAATATTAACAGGTCCGTGGGAAGTTGGTTTATCAGAAATATTTGTTCCGCGAACCTGGTTCAACATCGGCAACCACAATAATAAATATTCCATAACGTATGAAGAGACAAAAATTATCGAAAAGGACTATGCAGAATATGATATCAGAAAATAGAGCAAGAAACCGCAGACGCAGATGTTATCGAGGAAATTAATCAAAGTATTTTAGAGAGAGAGAGAAACGTCGACATTTTGTTGCTTTTACATTGGATCGCAAGAATATTAATGATCATATTGCTCCTAATTACGAGTTGCATTTAACAGCAGCAAATGCCCCACAGTTGTTAACCATGCTGAACTTACCTAGAGAAGATAAAATTATAAGAATTTCTGAAAGTTTTGTTTTCCGAAAACCATCAAAAACGATCAAAGACAATCACTTTAAAATTATTGCAAGAAATCTAAAAAGGCATTTCATAATTCGCACCACCAGGTGTAATCATAAATATACCGATATGGAAAACATGCACCATGAACTGTTTCAGCATACAAATTTCAATCTAATGCAGACAGGAATTGGAGGCGCTGCAGATTTCATTTTTGACTTCAAAGAAAATAAAGTCGAAATAACAGTTTAAAAGAACGTCGAACTCGAATTCAGATTATAACATGAGTCCATTTTTATGCGTATGCTGAGTTTGACCAAGGATATTGTGTTAACGGGGAAATCAATGCATGTGTTGCAAAAAATCGACAGACCTCCATTGAACGAATATTTTCGCGTAAGCATTATGGATAAACCGACAGTTCCAGAGAAAGTGAAAAAAACGGAACATTTTTTTACAATTAGAAGTTGGATTTTATAAGAATGCAGAGCAGTTGTGTTCAGCTCTTTTAAACATCTGGCGTTTAATCTATCAGCTAATATGAAAGTGAAAATTCATATTCCCGATACATCTACCGTGACTTTCCAGAACGGGCTAAAAGATCTCTTGGGAATAAAACAATCAACATTACACGGTGGCACTCATATTTCGGATTATCAACTGGAATTAGACGGAGGAATCACAGAAATTTATGTCTATACAGACATTATAGAATCTCATTTTGTGGGGGATAGTCTATTGCACCTTTACTTCATATCATTCCCGTGAGTCAATCGAGGTTATTGTTAGACATTTGGAAAATATTCATAAAAAATTTACTTTAGGATCTGAATGCTTATGGTGTCCTTAAGTTTTTCCAACCCCGCGCCATGATTTCAAGTAAACAAATGGATTCGAACCCGACCTTTTTGCGAGTTTCGTGATTTGTGGTTGGCAACAACTGCAATGCAAATTTAACTATTTTATTCTTGACTCGTGTAAGTATTAAGGAGACCGAAGTTGGTTGAGAAATAATCGTGGGTTTCAGACGGAATGTGAGAAGTGGTTTAAGCTCTTTGACTGAAGACATGTTAGAAGTATGCAACTGGTTTGTTGCTTCGTTTTTTTTAAAGATGTTTCTATCAGTACTATTAGATGTTAGACAGTAGAAGGAAAGGTTCAAATCGGTTGACCAAAGTCTGGTAATGTTATTTTTCTGTGAACTATGTCTTTAACATTCAACTTATTATTTTGATTGCATCAGTAACGCGCACATTGACTTTATACTTATTTAAACAATAAAAGATATATTTAATGAAACTGCTTTCATATTTATGCCTCCTCGACATAAAATTTCGCTGTCAAACTTTGCTAAAGCCGCCCATCCGGTATAGTGGTCAGTGAAGCTGATTGCGGTGCCGTAGGGACTGGGTTCGAATCCCGGAGAAGGCATGGATGTTTGTGTTGTAATCCTTTCTTCTGTCTGTGTTGTATGCCCCCGTGTTATACATTGCGTGGTGCACGGGTTTTATAAATGTTTAAAAAAAATCTTTGCTAAAGTTTGGGTTAATTTATCCTGAAGAATACAACAATTATCAAAGACCCTTGTATTTTCCTCTGCGTCATAATTATATTGACTGCATCGAAGTCGAGTTAAAAAGTAGTTCTGGAGATGGTATTTTTTTTACGAGCGGCAAATCGCTCTTGGTTCTTTCTTTCCGACGCAGAACAGTATAAAACTACAACTGTATATGTGCGACATCGTTTCGGTCCTGACTTCGTAAGAGAAAGATGCATTTGGACCGCAGAGCTTGTCAGGACTATTACTGTTCGCAGTTACAGAATGGTGGCTCGTATTTTCAAGGAGTCAGCCACAAAGAGGATATGGAATGTTTTCAAATTTATTTCGAATGATATCTCCCATTGCAATGAAGGCAGGAAAATATTTAGGAAAACATATTCTGAGTACCGGTTCGAAGGTAATGTCAGATGTTGTGTCGGGAACATCTCTGAAAGATTCGGCAAGGACGATATTGAAAGAAACATCCAAACATATTAAAGATTTCATTCTTCATAAGCTTCAAAGCTATTCGGGTATAAAAAGAAAGAAATCGCGCAATAAGAATCATTTGCCGCGCGCTAAGCGAAGACGAAAGAATTTCAAAGCAGCAGTAGATATATTCTCATAAGATGGATGAGAGAGCGTGCGCTTGTGTATCTAATGCTTATGATTTGTTTACCGTTAATTCTGTGCAATTGTCAATCGAAGAAAGTTCGTTTACCAAAATTTTTCCTGTTGCATCTCTGAGTGATAAACCACCGATTGAATTCTTTTTCTCGGGCGTGGGAGAAAGTTATTTAGACCTAGCTCATACACTTCTTCATTTACAAGTGAAAATTACGAAAAAAAATGGATCAAATATTGCAACTCCTGATGTAGTCGCTCCAGTCAATTACCTGCTGAATACATTATTTTCGGAATGCTCCATAACAATAAATGATAAGCAAGTGTACTCACAAGCGAATTATGCATACAGATGCATGTTCGATGCCTTGCTGTCCCCAAAAGCTGTTCAAGAATCGCTATTAACAGCTGGTCTTTTCTTCAGAGATAGTCCAGACAAAATTGGTGCAACCGAGTTTTTAAACGCAGGGGAAGGCTTCAAAACTAGACATAACATTTGCAAAGATAGTAAACTAATGGACATGATAGGAGCTTTACATTTCGATCTAGGCAATCAAAGTAAATATCTGATCAATTCAGTGAATCTTCGAATTAAATTAGAAAGAAATAAGGATGCCCTTGCACTGATGTTAGCTTCTCAAGATTTCAAAATAGTTATACAACATGCGTCCTTATTTATTAGGAAAGTAAAGGTCGCTCCTTCAATTTTAATAGCGCACGAGACCGCACTTTCTAGAGGCGCGATTAAGATGCCCATTCGCAGAACAGAGGTGAAATCCTTCGCACTTTCTTCAGGAATGCAATGTATTACTATTCCAAATGCATTTATTGGACAGGTACCAGCGCGACTAATCATGTGTATGGTATCTAATACTGCATATAATGGCTATTTTTCTAACAATCCATTCAATTTTAAGCATTATGATTTATCATACCTCTGCCTATTAGACGGGAATCGCATGATTCCTTCAAAACCCTATCAACTGAAATTCGATACCTCTAACAGTTATAGCAGATGTTATATGAACCTCTTTACTGACTTAGGGCGATATCATAAGGATAAAGATATCAATATAAGTTTTAGCGAATATAATGACGGCTACACATTGTTGGCAATAGATTTAACGCCAGATCTCAGTGCAGATGGAATGCATGATTCGATTTTACGAAATTCGAATTTGGCTTTAGATATTCGCTTTAGTAAGGCAATAACCGAAGCAGTTAATTTAATCGTTTATGCGGAGTATCGAAATGTCAGTCATAGAGATTGACAAAAATCGCAACGTTTTAACTGATTTTTAAAATGAATTTCAAAGCCTATGTAACCTTGCATGCAGCGATTCCATTCTCCGATCAAAATTTGGAGGCGTGTATGCTTCAGATGAATTGCCTAGGACACTTACAGGCTATTCATGTTTTATTGTAAATTTAGATCCTAAAACAAAACCTGGAAGTCATTGGGTTGCGATAGCCTTTAGGAACAACACTTGTTTACTTTTGTAGTTTCACTTCAGTTCCAAAGAAGGGTAAGATTTTAAACTTCATCAAACAGAATTCACAGAATCTGATGTGGAACAAATGTCGCTGCTAAAGCGCTACGTCCTTTACCTGTGGTAAATTTTGTCTACATTTCCTGTACAAATTTGTGAGAAAGCAGACTTTATCACCTCTAGATTCGAATAACATTGCGTTCAACGAAAAGTTTATTCAAAGATTTGTTTCTAAAAATTTTCGCCTACAAAAGTGCTATTTGACGCCATACTCAAGTCAAATATGCAATGACTATGAATACCGACATAAACGCGCTTGAGCACGTTTCAACATTTTCCTCATCATCTTTGTATTCTAATTGCAACATGTATGGGGGGTCGCTGCTGAGATACAGAATGTCTAAAAAGGGGCAACACAAACTGTGGAACTCTCATTACTACTTTTAGTAATTGACCAAAAAGCAATGACTCCTGTGTGTGTGTGTGTGAACCGAGATATGGTTTCATGTACTTAAAGCGCACCGGCCCCTCCGACGCTTATGTGATCCATTGTTTCACCGATTCTCTGTAAGACAATATGATCTCCTGTGTACAAGCTGCCACATTCTATTCTATGGACACAATGGATTCCGACTGTAAAATGAAAATAGCCTATTTTAAGATTTTGAACAATTCTTCAATTGTGCGCTAGCTGCACAACCCTTCAGTCTACAGACAAGTATTTGATTGTACAGCATAATATGGAACTGGAAATCATCACATCATGACTCAAAGACAGTAACTAAATGTGCAAAATGAATATTCTGTAACAAAGTGAATATTATGTATTGTATTATATTATTCTATATATTATATATTGTGTTATATTATTCTATGTATTATATATTGCATTGTATTATTCTATGTATTATATAGTGTTATATTATTCTATGTATTATATATTGCATTATATTATTCTATGTATTATATATTGTATTATATTATGTATTATCCATGTATTGTATTATACGCAAGAAAACTGATTATTACACTCTACATAAAAATATTGTTCTGGAACGAATGCAGAGTGTCTACGAATATTTGCACTGGTAACTGTCATGTATTGTAAGCATAAAAATGATTGTAACACTCTATGTAATAATATTGATATAACCCCTTGAATAAAAAATTATTTCCCAGTACAAATTGCGTTCGTTTTCTTTCGAGTCGTGTCTTCATTATGCATGTTGCAATGCTGTTACGCAATATTTCCTGTGAGAAATGTTTTTCTTTAATTTGAACTTGAAGGTTAAACGCGCAGGCCCCCTGCTATTTTTTTCTGTCTTACATAAGAGTTGTTTTTGAATAATATGCGCCGTCAGATTTGCAAAAACAACTGCGTTTTTAAAAATTTGTCCTTCATTTCGGGTATAAAATGTCAAGCTGGCTTTCAACATTTGTCTAGCCTCTTCCTGAAGTGTGTTCCCTTCATACAAATTTTTTGGATCATCCTTTCTGAAGTGTGCCTTCTTAACGTGTTGACGCCTTCTTGACTTCATATATCTACAGCAATGGAAAATGGTGAGTGGAATTTGCATTTTTTTCTCCTCCGCTGAGATACATTTCGTTCTGAGCTTTTTCTCAACCTGCTTCATTAGTTTTCATTTCAAAATTTTCCAGAAAGCTTCGATTCCTCCTGTACTAAGAAAAGAAAATTTCATCTTGATATATCGAAGGAGAGCGACGCCACATCGAGTAAAATAGCAACTCCCTATTCGGTGTATATTGGCAAAGGTGTATGCCTTGAGCTGAAAAACATTGTATCTGGGGTTTATCAAGACCGACGAAAAGAGTGAGGTGAAAATTCGGTTTAATTTTTACGTTGATCAAATCCCTGTTCTTCTAGAAGGGATAGCACACATTCAGGAACATCTGAAATCTATGTAATCAATTTACGTCGGAGTAGGGAGATATCTAAACTTTCCCTTGATTTGTGTATACATTAGAGAATTGTTCCTAAGTCGGCTTAAGGGGTCTCAGGGGTGTTAAAAATGTTTCGAGAGCACAAAATATGAACAATTTTCGACTAGAAATAATTCTTTGAGGTTAAAATGAAATAATTTGATTCTTTTACACATTTTTTATAAAGGAATAAAGTTTCAAAAAAGTATAAAATGTCTAAAATATAATCATAATTTTAAAAATAATAAGCACATAAATATAAGAAAAATTTTTGTAAGAAACAAATAGTAAGTTTTACGACGCGCATGATATTTTCTGAAATAATAATTCTAATTACTAGCAATAAGTTGATTTATAAAGTCAAATATATCCTTATTAGATGGTAGCGATTAGATATAAAAAGAATAAAAAATAATATTTTTTAAAAATAAAAAAAGTACATTTTTAAAATTTTTTTCAAAAAACTTCATTTTTTTGAAATTTTTCAAAAAATTACAAATATGTAATACTATAAATAGCTAGGATTCAAAGATTATGATAGAGTTTATAATTCTGTAAAGTTTTATGCATCAAAGTATGATAGTTTTTGAAACGCAATGCGCGTAAGTGAAAAAAACACAAACTGAGAAAAAAGGCTTTAAAGTTTTAAATTGAATTTGAGAAAATAAATTTTAAAACTTACATGCTAAAATGCTCCAGGATGATAGGATATGCCTTCCTGTTGCTCAAACAGCTCAATTTCTGTACTCTTTTTAATTTTTTTATCTCTCCAAGCTTCAAACGATGACGTTGAGCTCCTCTTTCTTGACGTAAAGATTCGACGATTGTCACGTTCAGCCAGGGACACACAAACATTTTTGTTAATTTTTAAGCCAAATTTCTCTAAAATAGTAATAAGTATTTGATTTCCATCATTAAAAATGCTGGTTGCTAGATTTGCAGCAATCTCTGCAATCTGAAGGCTAGAATCAATCGTCTTCGAACAAAACTTCCAGATTAATGAATTTAAACTTTCATTAGGATTCTGTGTCTTACCTCCTAAGCATTTCTTCAGGAGTGCCAGATGAGATAAGTCTGCAAATACAGGCTTAATTACATCTCGAACAGCTTTCGCAACTGAGGGTTTGTGTTTATAATTTTGTAAATTATTATTAATTGCGGCATTATACTTACACTATGTATTTGGATTTGTAGGACAAAATCAGTGCATCG
The DNA here is from genome assembly GCA_019973975.1 of Trichonephila clavata. Taxonomy (NCBI): domain Eukaryota; kingdom Metazoa; phylum Arthropoda; class Arachnida; order Araneae; family Nephilidae; genus Trichonephila; species Trichonephila clavata. Next base: position 20,844 of record BMAO01032152.1, read on the forward strand.
GTTCATCATCGGTGCTGCAAGAATGACCCCAAACAGCCCAAATGGCTTTCCGCATTTCCTTTACACTAGTAGAATTGCATCGAATAGCATTACCATAGTAATGCGCAAGCTTATCAATTAAACTATCAGTTAACCTACCTTTACCGCCTATAGTTTTACCATCAGATAATTTCTTCTTACCATATACTAATTTAAGCTTCCTAAGCCTTGTACCCATTCTCTTTTGCACATGGCCTACACATTCTATTTTCTGAATAAGATGGCATCGCCGTATGGATTGTTTTCAGAAAGGGCATTGAATGTTTTTGTGTCGCCATCTCCTATGTAGTTCGAATATTTCAGGTTGTGAAGCTTTTCTGATCGATTAAAAATCCTCAACATCCCGTCAACCTCTATCTTACCAGCAGAGCCAAAATAATTTTTTCTACGTGAAATCTTATGCGCTCTTTTCCATTTATTGTACTTGATACCAAACTTTACCCCTTTATAACTGTCGCTTCATTTGCAAAATGAGGACAACACTTCCCTATCCAAAACCTTACCTGTTTCGGCCCCATTAGAGTACATACTCCAATCAACGATGAATGTCCTCTCGTCTTCCAGGTCCCATCACCACTTACCGTTAAAATGTTATCAGGTAACGAAGAATTTTCTTCGACAGCTGCCCTGTTCATGCTTTCTTCGGCGACTTCCTTCATAACAAGTGAAAGTTTATTATTAATAACATCATATGATTTTTGTTCAACAGGATTAGGAAGACTCATTACAGAACAAAAGGTTTTTAATGACTCTAAACCTTGACCTATGCATCTCATTGCTAAAATAGATCTTCTGTTAATCTCTGGAGCATTATTTTTATTCCCAATGTTTTCACAGCTTGAAAAAGTACAAATACTCCCACAGTTTTTACAATGTATTTCAAAATTCGAACATAAACCACAAGTGGATTTTTCATTAATTGTTAATGGTTTGACATTTTAAACAGCATGATACTGACAAAATAGAGCTAAAGGTTGAAATAAAATCAAAAATACGATATTCTTTGAAGTTTTCACTTACCTTAACAAGATTTCACTTTAATGAAGTCTGAATTCCTGAAAGTGTTTTACTAGAAGCATTTTTCATTTCGGCACACTTACTTGTACTTTTCAATTGTGCACACTTCCTCGTATCTTTCATATCTGTAAAATGTGAGTCACTTACCTTTAAATATTTATTTCTTTTAAATCTTTTGTTGGGGCGATTGCCCAACGATTTTTTCAGAATAAAACAACACATATATTCGATTTAGATAAGCGTTTTAAAAAAACGTGTACTAAAGTAAACACAACAGAATCAAAACACGGCAGAATGAATGTGTTGAGTTGCAGGCTTCCTTCTGATCAACTCAAGCGCTTAAAATATTTCATGAGGCTTATTAAAAACAGAAAAATGAAAGGTATGCAGAAATTTAAAAATAAATGGGCGTGGCATCTGTCCATTTAAAAGTTGTTATGCCTAAATTGCTGTTTGCAATTTTTTGAATAACTTTCGAAGTTTTTAGAGTATTGTCACGTGGTTAGTATCAAAATGTTCAGAAAAAAATGAAGAACAAGATATATTTTTTTCGAAAATTCGAAAAAAAAAATTGTTAACACCCCTTAGACCCCTTAAGTTTTAAAAAGTGTGCACGTTTAAATTTTTTCTAACTTACGGAAACACACACACAATGGTCTTTACAAGATTTAATTCGTCGTTTCGTGGTGCATTTCAAAGTTGGCGAGCAGAAATTCATTCCTTTGATTTGGAGAGCATTTTCGATCGAAGTCGTACCGCACTTCATGATCTTTTGAGCAGAGCCGGGGGACCTGTCTTACGATTGCGATTTATATTATGCTTCAACATAATTTTCCGAAAAATTGTTGATGAGGACATAATAGAAAATAGTTTTTATTTTTGCAGCGTGCAATTAGACTTTTGGCGATTTCACAGATCGTATCGTACATTCATCGAGCGTTTACCAAAATTCAGAATTCAATAGATGCCTTCCTCTACAACGGTAGTGGTTGGGTTTTAAATGAGGTGGAATTCCTTGACGTTTATGAGGGTAACTTTCGGGAAATAGTGGGAGGATGTTCAAATGCGAAACTTCCTTCGAATCTAAAAAACAAACACGCATTACTGAATCTGCAGCGCTCTAATAATCAATGTTTCCTGTACGCCATTTTAGCTATGCTTTTCCTCCAGCGTGCAAACGCTCGCAGAGTATCGAAATACAAACTATTTCTGCATTCGATAAATTACTCCATGTTAAATTTCCCTGTAACACTTTCAAATGTGGAATCTTTCGAAAAGGCAAACAATCTTAGAGTTAACATATTCACACAGCTATGCCGACAATCTCGATGTATATTGGCAAACCAAATCAGCGCGAAGTCAACTTGTTCTTTTTTGATGATCACTATTTTCCGATTAGAAACTTCTATTGGTTGTTACGACAGAAAACAAACGAAAATCATTTCTGTGTCAATTACTTGAGCGGCTTCATCCGAAAAACAACTTTAGAGTTGCATCAACGGCTCTGCTTACACAACAAACCGCAACGGTTATCAATGCCTTCCGATTTGTCCTTAAAATTTAACCACTTGAACAAATGTGTGGAACACCGCAATGTAATCTACGCAGACTTCGAATGTCTGCTCTCGAAAATTTCAACTACCCATCCTGATCAGAATAGATCTTTCACATCTCCTATCGAAAAACACATTCCGGTGAGTTTCGCTTTTGTGGTTATAGACAACTACAATGATATAATTTTTCATTCCTATGACTCTGGAGAAAAAGTAATTGAGAAATTTTTTTTCCTGCACTCTTGGCATTAGTAGAAAATTTATCGAGGAAATGAAACGGGTGTGAGTGAAATTGAAATAGATGATACACTACTTTTTAGAGTTCCTATCTTTGCGTATTTTGTCATGAGTTTTTTTATATATATCAATTCCATCCGAGTGCGACATCATTCCCTAGATTTCAAGCATGTTATCTGGTTAGCTCACCAGCTTTACGACTTGTTACATAAAAAATATTTTTCATTCCTGTTGTCATTCATAATACGCGCAATTACGACACGCATTTGCTACTAAAACACATGCCAATGAATATCGCTAAGGACACTAACATCATACCGGTAAACATGGAAAAGTTTACAATGTTCACTCACGACCACTTGAAATTTCTCGACTCGTATCAATTCCTAGACGCTTCGTTAGACACATTAGTTCATAATTTAAACATTTCAAATCATGAATTTAAAATTTTTGACGCATTTTTTGCAGATGATGACAACCGCCATCTGCTTAAACGCAAAGGTGTTTTACCCTACTCCTTTTTGGACGATATTTCTAAATTTAACACAAGAACTTTTCCTTCAAAGTATAAATATTTTAATGTGCTCACTCAAACACATATCAGTGACGATGATTATTCGCATACAAAATTAGTGCACGATACTTTTGGCTGTGCTACATTCGAGGATTATTTGAAATTATTCCAGCTAAATGATTGCGTTTTGCTATCAGAAATTTTTACTAACTTTAGAAAATTAAGTTTGAATCACTACGAACTCGATCCTGTTCATTATGTATCACTTAGCGAACTTACTTTTGATGCAGGGCTCAAAAACAGTAAAATAGAGCTACAGTTGCTTTCTAACGTTAATGTTTATTTATTTTTCGAAAACCAGATGAGAGGTGGAATTTGCTTAGTAGGAAAGCGATATGCAAAGACTGATAACCCATACATATCTGATAGTTATGATAGCTCTGTTAAGCATAGCTAGATTTTAGCTTTAGACTGCATTAATCTCTATGGTTTTGCTATGAATATACCATTGCCATACGCCAATTTTGCTTGGATGACACCCGATGAAATCCAAAGCTTTGATATATTTTGAACAACACCTGATTCGCCTCAAGGCTACATACTTGAGGTTGACCTGGAAATTTCTACTTCTCTCCACGACGAACACAATGATTTGCCAATGGCCCCCCGAACATTTAAATATTACCTACGATATGCTTTCGCCTTATTCTAAACGTTTATGCGATCAAAACCAGTTAAAAAATACTTTACCTGCAAAAACGCTCACGCCAAATTTTTTTAATAAAAAAATTATGTTTGCATTATTTAAATTTGCGTTTTTACCTTCAACAGGGTTTGTTGCTAAGTAAGATCCATCAGATTCTGGTTTTCTCCCCAAAACCGAGGTTAAGGGAATATATAGATTTCAAAAAACCAAAAACGCGCGTAATGAAAGTAGTGCAGCGACAGAAAAATTATTCTTTAAGAAATTAAATAACGCATTTTTCGATTTTCGGTAAAACGCTGCAAAATGTTCGGAAGAGAATTCATGTGTGCGGCTCTCTAACACGGGACACGAATCAAAAGCTACTTTCCAGCCCTTGTTTGGATTATTTTGAACCCATTAACGAAAATTTCACATTATTTAAAATGCGCAAGCCAAATTTATATTTGGATTAAACCGATATACATCGGGTTTTTTGTTTGAGCTATCCAAACTTAAGAAGTACGATCTGTATTATACTCATTTTAAATCCTTTTACAAAAGTTCATGTGATTTGTTTAATTCCCTCAGGTCATAGTTTTTTTTTATTCGGTGTTGGCTCGTAAGTTTGTCTACTATGATTATGTATCATAGTTTTTTTCTACTTTTTTTTCGGCGTTGCCTAGAGCCCGGAAATATTTGTCAACTATGTCTTTGTATGTCGCTATTTAAATCTCACCTCAAACGTCTCGAGACTTTTGTCAACTACCAATATAACTTAGTTGAACTTCTTGTGAAATCAGAGACGTCAACACTAATCAGTCAGTTGCTGCTTTGTGTTTTCTAGTCTTGTTTGTTTTTCTGTGCCTAACATTTTGAGAGGATTAAGACGAATCATATGCAAATCGTTTTTTTTTTTTTGGTGTCTGGTTTTGTGACAATCTCTGTTAACCACTTAACAGTTTTCTTTACTTAGAAATGTTTTATGTTCATTGCCATCTAAATAAAGTCACAATGCAAATTTGTAAAAAACAATTTTCATTAAAAATTCCTTTTGGCACTAATTTGAATTTGAGTTTCGTTTATAGCGCAAGAGCCATAATTTGACCATGCTGTAATAAAATCAATTGAAAAAGAAAAGTACAAGTACGAATGCACTAATTTTGGATATAAAATGACAGAATAAAAACTGTTAAGTGGTTGTATTAAAAAAACGAAGGACAGATCCGCATGCCTCATGGTGGCCTTGGAAATGCGCGCGGACAAAGCTTTACTAATTTTCTTTCGACTAACTCGACACTAAGACTGACGTCTTTGAACGGAATAGATCTCTGCAGTCGCTTCGTGCGGTGTCTTATCCCGCTCTGTTTTTGTCTTCAATGAGATGACTTCACGCGATGTTTTAATGGGTACTGTGTTTATTTCGTGCAGACATTACTACTCTATGTCTTCTCGTATCTCGTCGGCTTCGCTATTGTTAATTCATATTTAGTCTTTGGGTGCATCTCTAGACATGGTTAATATATTTTGCATTGTTGCTGATACTGAAAATAAATTGAAGTTATTTTGGAATATAGCTAGTCTACCTTTCGACCTCACAATGGCACCCAATGTGGGACTGAGTTTTACTTATCGCACCAAGTTAGAGGTCAGACACTGTCATATTTTGCTTACAAATTATTAAAAATTCAGATAATAATTCTGAAATGATAGAGGAAAATCTGTCGAATCACATCATTTTGAGAATATCGCCACAGGTAATGAATTATGTAGAAGTTCAAAACCCCACAATAAAGGCCTAACTTCTACAATTAGTAACAAAGTATGAAGAAAGACATGGGTATAAAGGAACCCCGGGTTTGAGCAATAATGTCGGAAGCCAGGAATGGGATTCGAGAAGAAGGTTGCCCGACTGTCGTTTTGAAGGAAACTGAGGGAATAGAGGTGTTGATTATTGGCTAACGGTTGCAAGAGTGGTAAATGATGATCTAAATAGTTTCAGATTTCGTGGAGATGAAGGTAATAGAAGGTCTGATAATAACTGGACCAGGAAGGATCGAGGTGATCATGGATCCGACTCGAAGGCATCGCATTAATTATACCAATAGTGGAACTGGATATCAGTGAAGGAGAAATGTGTAATCGAGGAAATAGAAATTCGAACTATTAAGCGATCGAGTTTCTGGAGGAAATCGATCCCAAGTTTAGGGAAGTCCTCCTATTAGAATAGGATTTTTAAGATCACACAGGTCCTGTGGATCTACAGTATGTACCCATCCCGTTGCATGAAACTTTTATCAAAGCATTATGGGATACCGGTGCAGAGAAATATTTTACTTCGGACGAGGTGTTTAAGTCATATTTTGCGTATAGACCCCTGGAAAAAGCAAATGCTGAGGTTGACGCAGCACAAGGTGCAAAATGTATGAAGTTGGGCCTGGTTGAATTGTAGGTCAGAATTCGGAATTCACGAAAACGTGGAATTTTCATATAATTGAGGGGATGCAAAATCAGTGCATCCAGGAGGTAGATTTCATGCGGGAAACCAAAATAGCTATGGATTTTGATAAAAATTCGTTGGTAATTCCGGATTCAGAGATTAAAGGGAGCAAATAGAGGAGCATGTAGAGATCGATCTCTTGGATAGGAAGCTGGATGTTTCTAAAAAAAAGTTACAAGAATTATTTAAGAAAAGTCGGTACCCCCTATACCGCTAATGTTAAATCGAGCTATTTTATGTATACCTTTTTCTCAGAAACTGTTTATTATAAAAACTTCAAAATTTGTCTGTATATTAATTATACTTTTATATTTAAACTGAAGTGAGATTTTTTGAATATATTGTTAGGTTTTTTTCAAAATCATTCAACGTAAAAGTATCACTATGAATCTTTTGAAAATTGTCATTTTTTTCACGATAACTGACTTTTACAAAAATATTTTTGGAATATTAAAAAAAAGCTCACTTAAGTATATATAGTTACATATCAGTTATGTTCAGTAAAATTGTCGTGTGTGCATAGTCAATGGGTTCTAAGAAAAAGGTACACGCACTTTGAAATTTATGATTTTGAGAAAAAGACATTTTTAATATGAAATGTCACTTCATCACAAAAATTATGAATTACAACATGTATTTGCCCCCATTTTATTACACATTAGCTTATCCCATATTTATTTTAAAACTTTTTTGTTTCCTATTTTACTTAAATTGCCCAGAAAATACATACATAGCATTTTTCAGTTTTCGTTTAACGAGATGTTTTGTAATATTTACATTAGTTTTTTCAAAATCTGCATCAATTTTTGAAGAAGTTTTATCTGTGAAGAATGACAAACATCATGCATCAGAATAACACATCATAAATGCCTTGTAATAATGTATCAAAATGTGAAAGTAAGGATTTGAGAATATGTGATTATGCGACATTTCGAAAGTTTTCATTAATGCAAACAGTAATTCTAAAAGTATCAAATCTCAAAAGTGTTTCTAAATTTGGTCAAATGATTTCTAAAACAGTCAAAATAATACTGTTTTTATGCTTTTAAACATGAAATTTATATGTATTTTTACCGGCAAAGTATGAAATGCCGGTATTCTATACAATGCCTGACGTTTTAAGGCAAGATATGAAATACGAGATTACATACTTTGTCTAGGCATTGTATAGAATGCCAAAAGCTATTTAGGCAAAGTATGAAAAGATGCCCTGATAAGGTTTTTTTTTAACCATATTTTAAAAAATTCGCTTTCTTGTATGTCTGTCCGGTTGGAATTTTGTGATTTTAAACTAACTTTTCGATGAGCTAGAGACTTTAAATATAGACCATAGCTCAGACGTGGATGACAATTCATGAAAATGTGAAAAAAAGGGAAAGAAACGAAAAGGAGGAGTTTTATAATTTTTGTCCATTATAAACATTATGAAACATTTAATGGAACATTATTTTTTTATATAATCCCAAGTATTATTATATAAGCCGTGCATTATTTATAAAAAAATACAAATATTATACTAAAAAAATAATGAGAGTGCCGTTAAAAAATTTATTCAAAATACGTAAAAAAAAATGAAAGTTTGTGTGTAAGGAAATAAATTATTGCCATTCTTATTAAAGAGACTTGGCATCTTTTGAAATTTTTTTAACGTATTTAAAAATTCTATTTTAGCATTTCATATAATGTTTTTATTCAAGAAAATAATATGAGATGAAATTTTGTACACATTTTTCACACAATTTTAAAAATTTGAAATTTTTTTAAAAAATATGAACATTTTAAAATAATACCCTTTTTGAATTTATTAATTTTTTTATCTGAAATTTTTTCGTAATATTCCTAAGAATGTTTTAAACAACTTAAGGGATCAATTTTACAATAACTTAATTAGCTTTGAAGAAAAAAATAAAATGTTGATGGGCATGCTAAAATTTAACAAAAAAGCCAAAATCTACATTTAAATTTTTTTAAAAAAAAGTATTAAGTTTACAGCAAATGGATTCCTAAATTTTTGGCATGCATTATTTATAAAACACAGGGAAAAAAATCGAAGTGATTGATTAATAATTGTGGAAGGAGAAACAATTTGAATGAGAAAAAACACAGAGAAAAAACACTTAAAGTTTATAATTCTAAAAAAATAATTATTATAAGCTTAAAAACATAAAATACCACTTTAAAATACTAGCTATATATTCTTCTTAAAAATAATCGCATTTTGATATTATTTCAACCCATATATTTTATAAACGATCCCTTTTTAGAAAGTATGCATTGTATATGAAAACTCTAACGAAAATGTTTAAAAAAATATGTCTGCCGTAGCAGAAAGTTTGAAGTATTTTTCTTCACATAATATAGAAATATTATATTTTTATGGAAAACATATGATGAATAAGAATTGAAATGATAAAATTATTAATACAAAATGCCGTTATTAAAAAATTTTACTTGTACACATTTTAAAAGAAATTTAGTGTGTCAAGTTCTCTTAAGGAAAATAAAATTTTCATTGAAAAAAGTAAGAAATCAAAATTAACCTACTTATTACAACATGGTAAGCTTGAATGACATTTTGAATTACATTTCATTACATTTTTTACGCAAAGACATTTCATATTTTGACACTTTGTTTTGCATGTACATTTGATGAATCCTTGGCCGCTCCCACTGGACTGAGCAATTGCAACTGACCAGAGAGAAATTTCGTGATCAGGAATATTTTCAATTCTAAGCAAATTCTGAGGGCATAAAGTGAATTGCGATCTAGCATATAATTGTTTTAAAATTCCTTCAGAAGTTCCAAGTTGGTAGAAGCCGTCCTTGTCATACTCATTACAACTATCAATACATTGCGCGAATCGCCTCGCCCATTGTCGACGTCAGGAATAGGAACTCGCACAGTAGTTCCCAAAGAAGAAGTGGGAAATTTTTCCCCCCCGAATTAATTATTATTTTTTAGCTTGTATTTCTAGATTGATTTTAGAATTTATTTTACCTTGAATAACATTTTCGGTTTTGTAACAAAGAGTGCACAAAATATCCATTTCATCATTTTTACTAGCATGGCCACAGAAGGTATGATTTTTTTCATGACACTTATTGCATGCAAGTGCATCACTCGTTTCTTTTAAACACACACAACATATATCAGAAACGGCCAGGGCCGCCGCGTGGGGGTGGCAAAATTGTTCATCGCATAAGGGCGCCTGGGGCGGGGGGCGCCAAAATTTACAGTACTTATAGTTTTTTAATTTAATGTTACTTACACACACATAAAAGTTGTTAATAAAGAACTTGCGATTTTGCATGTTTTATATTTTTTTAGCAATAAAATTTTATTTTTTTGAATTTTATATTTTAATTTAATTTTGTTTTCGTTTCTGCGGATTGTTTTCGTTTGTGTAAAACAAAATTTGATTCCCGATACCAACAATAAAAACACGTTCCGTGTGGAGTTCGTGCTATTATACAGAATGTGCTCAAAATCTAAGAATTTGTAACATGTAACAACAGGAATTGGGCATGATTTGTATGGGCATAAATTTTTATTCATTATATGCTGAGAAGATGTTGTGGCTCAACGTATTTGTTTTGTTTGCAATGATAATAAATGTACATTTTTAAAATTACGTAAATCGCTCGGTTTTTCTTCTGCAAATCACATTTGGCTTCATGTATACTGTTATTAAATTGTTCACAGAACTCGAAATAAAATCTTTGTCGCAGCGTTTCTCAAACTGTGGGGCGCTCCCTCCAGGAGGGCGTGATAACCCTACTTGGGGGCCGCGAACGTATCGCGAAAAATCGAAAACAAAAGATTTAAAATAATTATCAATTTGATAAAATAATTTACAAAAAAAAATACATTCTTATATAATGAAAAATAAAATTCTAATTCTCACTGATATAATACTCAACACTTATAAATGTATCAGTACTGCACAAAGTATTTTATAATTAAGTTATCAATATTAAATTAAAAACAAGTTTTTTCTAGTTACTCCCCTGGTCTTGTCATATACAAAATATTTATCTTGACAAATTGTGCGGTTTATAATTAAAGTCGTATTGTATTGCAGATAGGGACGTTTCAAGGTATGGGCCAACTAGGCCCGGGTCCAGGACGTCGCTTTCAGTGGGGGCCTCATTTCCTTCTCGACTCCGTCTTAATAAGATCATGATCCGGATAATTTTAATGTCGTCAAATATTATTCCCGTACATTCCCTTCGAAAAGCAGTTAATTTCAAACTGCATGTCAATTGGCAAAAGTGATAAGACTGTATTATTATGTGATGACCGTTGTCCAGTGGCGTAACGTACCTTCCGCTACCAAGCCCACTTTTCCGCTAAAGCACGCTAGGCACATGCCTAGGACGAAAATGATTTGGGGGTGAAAAAAATTGAAAGGCGAAAAAAAATTTAAATTACAGAGAACGTGCAACCGCCCAGTGTTTATTAAAAAGACAATTATTCTCTTTCATTTTCATATCTAAATTATCAAATCTTCGTTTCACTATTGGCCAAATTATTATGTAAATCTCTTGGCTTTTCTTCCCCAAATCATATTTTGTGTCATGTATACCTGTTATTAAATTGTTCTCAAATCTCGAAATAAAATCTTTATCGCAGCGTTTCTCGAACTGTGGGGCGCGCCCCCTAAGGAGGGCGTGATAACCCTACTTGGGGGGGGGGGAGCGCGAACATATTAAGAAAAATCGAAAATAAAATATTTAAAATAATTATCAATTTAATAAAATAATTTGCAATTTAAAATAATTACAAAGTAAAATATATTCTTTTATAATAAAAAATGAAAAACACATTCAAACTGACATAATACGCACTACTTATAAATGTATCAGTTCTGCACAAACTATTTGATAATTAATTTATCAATATTCAATTAAAAACATAAGTTCAGTTATTACTAGTGACTGTCTTGGGCTTGTCATATACAAAATTTATTTACAAAATTTAATATTTATCTAATTAGTGCGTTTATAATTAAAGTCGTATTACATCGTAGTATTACCATCAAAGTACATTATAATTGCATTCAGTACATTATTATAGTAAGAAGTGGGGCGCGATGAAAATTATGACTGAAAACTGGGTCGTAAATATTGAAAGTTTGAGAAGCACTGCTTTATCCTGATCTACAACACTCTTTTTGGTATCATGAATTTCTTCAGACTCTAAGCAGGATATCTATACACAAGGGCAGCCGAATTTACGATTCTTCCAAATTTAAGATATAAATATAAAAGGTTGCAACATAACTGTAATCGTCGCAATTCAATTGAAAGTAATTTCGAATTTGTAGAGATTTAACTAAATTCTTTTCGTTGTTTGTTCAGTGTTGCGAACTTTATTTATTGGAAAGTTCTTGTTATTTTCAATATTTTCATTTTTTTACAGATTGTTATTTGAAAATGAACTTCAAGTTCCATGAAAACTCTTACCATACTTATTATTACATCTTAAAAAACCTACACAAGAAGCAATTCCTTCCTAGTTACATTCTATTTTTAATAACAATATGATTCATAATAAGCTTGTTTCTTGTTTCAATATTTCGCAATCTTCTTGTGTATGATGTAATTTTACTAATGTAATTTTGTCCCCCCCCCTCTGCTATTTTGCAGAGGAGGGGGGGGACAAAATAATAATATTATTATAATTATAATAATATTGTATTAAATTTTCTTGTATTAAATTTTTTTGTTTTTTTCTTTCTTGTTTTCTTCATGAATATTTTTTGTATCATTTCCTGTCTATCTTGGTGGGCCATTTTGTAGCTCTAAGCCCTCTGTTGGATTTGACTTCGATCCTCCCGAATAAATTAATAGCTAGAGATTCTCCAACGACGTTTTATAGCGTAGCATTTCGTTTCTGCTTCCTTTTAACGTCAGTAAATACTCGAGCACATACAAGTCGTATTATATAAATTATAAAACTAAAAAAAAGAAAGAAACCGAATGGGGTGCGTTTAAGCGCAAACAACGCCAAGAAAGAAAAGACAGTAAGTAAAACTTGTAGCTTTGTATATATTTAAAATATTCCCATATTTTTACTTTTTTTACTACATAGAATTCAGCCAAGATAGAGCCCTCATTTTTTTTGTTGCACACCAGGGCCTTTAAATACCTAGCTACGCCACTGCCTTCAGGAAATCACTCTTTTTCAAAGAGAGAGTTGACGCAATTTTTTAAATCAGTAATTTCTTCAATTTTACTTCATTCCTTTATTTCCAAATTTAATTCCTTTATTTTTTTTTTTTTTTATTCCTTTACTTTCCAAATGGTAATTATGAATTTACTTTTTATTTGTTTTGTATTTTCCCTTGAGACTTAAAAAATGTACAAACATTTTTATCATATTAAAATAATAATTTTATCATTAACATTTTTATCATATTAATCAAAACATACATTTATTATTTGCTTTCCTTTACAAAGGAGGCAGTAAAAGTAATGTCCGGCTTAATGAAATCTAATTAAAAAAATTTATATTTCGTAAATTTTCCGTGTTACATCAGCTAATTTTAAGATTTTCGTCTATATTTATACATATATTTCAATGGACTTTTATAGTACTTTTATGTTGATTAATATGCATCAATATTTGTTTTCTTTGCTTGAATACATCTTCCAAAAACACACTTTTCTATGCAAGAACAGTTTTATAAAGTTTCATTATTAGTGTAAACATGAAATTCCAAATAGTAGTACTTAAGTTAGTACTCGTATTGAAGTTTTTTTCACGAACTTCAAAGTTTAATTCCTAGCATTGATATTTGACGCGGATTGCAAATTACGCGGACCGTCCCCAAAAGTCCTCGTGTAGATGAACAGTGGGACGTTAATATTCACCCACTCACTCACTTGACACGGATCGCACTTGCACTGAGCTATAGAAATAAAAATAAATAAAAAATATCTATAATATTTCTTCATTTGAAGGAATGGAAAATGTTAATGCCTGCACACACACACACACACACATAAAACTTGATTTAAATAATATAAAAAATATTAATTGGAGCATGATAGTCTTAACGCGACTGTTGCTGGGATGGGGGATGTTTTTCCTGGAAGCTCATATCAAGTAGGTGTCTGATACTTTCGATATCTTGTTTCACTAACAACTGGTTCTTTCTTAAAGGTATACCGATTCCCAGTCTAGAATTCACTTTACTTTATAAGTTCTCTGAATTTTTCTTCATAAAAAAGTAATAAAAATAAATGCGGTAAAATATTCTTGATTCAAATGATACTACAGAAAAACTAGCTTTCAGAAACAGAAAGATTTGCTTTCATAATAAACAAGGAAACAGAAGCTGAGTGTAAATTAATGTTTACAACATGTGTAAATGATAAAAAAGCTGGTTAATATGAAATTTTTGCCTTAATTTTGTAGAATTATTCTTTGTTGAAAATTTCATTTACCTTCTTGTACAACGTTTGTGATGTAATTTATATTTGCACAATTCATCATATTGTGTTTGTCTTATATCATACAAAGATTTAAAAATTTAAATTTATCGTAACCAGATTATTCACTGAACATTTGGTTACTGAAATAAACACATTTGTGTTAAAATTATTCTTACTTTTTGAGAAATATATTACTCTGGAATACCCTATTCATATCGTAAAGCATTTGAAATTTACTTCAGATAATCGTAGATCAGATGAAGCATATGAACATGCAATTGCCAATGCAAGTATCGTTGCTGATGATTTGGGGGTGGATACGGATTTTCTACAAAGTCGAAACAGTTTTAAGCAGAAACTGTTTCAAGATGTACAGACCGACGAACCAATTAATAATCCAAGACAAAAGTTTAAGGTTTAATTTTACAATATAATATTAGACACTGCTATTTCTTCAATTTCTGAAAGTTAAAGTCAATTAAAGGAGAACATTACAATTACTTCAAGGTAATTGTAATTCACTATATACCTAATTTAAAAAACTGGAGTGACAATGAAATTTTAAGACATTGTGAAGAATTAGAAAGAAAATTAACGGATGCTAAAAATATTAATGAAAAGGACATAGATGGATTAAATTTGTTTGAAGAAATAAAATCTTTCCGGATGTTTTACCAAAGAGGATAGGTCACTTATTGATGTTTTAAATTATATTTATTAAAACAATCTTATCGATACATTTCCAAATATTGCAATAGCCTTACGGATTCCTTTAACTCTGCCACTTTTGGTGGCTACTGGAAAACGAAGTTTTTCAAAACTTAAAATTATAAAAAACTACATGCGATCTATTATGGCGCAGGAGAGATTATATCAGACTTGTCAATTATATCCATAGAGAGCGAAATTTTGGATAAATTAAATATAAAGGAATTGATACGAGCATTTGTAGCTGCTAAAGCTAGGAGAATCAATATATTTAAAGATGTTTTCTAATTTTTATATTTTACATAAAAAATTTTATATCATATTAGCTTTGTTTTGTTTTTAAAATTTATGAAATAATAAAAAAAACAATAAGACAAACGTGTTTTAATATTATAATTTGAAAGCTTTTCAGTTCGAAAGTCAAATTTCGAATACTATAAATGAGTATTTCTTATTTTATTTGCAGCACTTTATAAGAGTGCAACAGAACCCCATAAAGGGGCGCCGAATTTCAACTTGAACAAGGGCGCCTAATACCCACGCGGCGGCCCTGGAAACGGCAATACCTTCCGTAAGCATGTCTTTATCACTATCCATTATAATGTTCTCCACGTTTTTTGAAACAGGCTCTTTTTCTTGCATAATCTTAATTGTTTGTTCTTTATCCATTATTTGGACGCTTTCTATTACTTTTTCTAGTTGCTCCTCGGTATTTATGTTTTTTAAAACATCTTCGGGTAGAAAAGAAGTAGTAAGGTCTACTTTGCAACCAAAAAGAGCTTCATATGGGGTACTTTTGATTCCAGAATGATGAGCTCTGTTTTTCATAAATTGAATGAAACGCAGTCCTTCACTCCAGCGGTCAGATTTGTTACCCTGCTTCCAAGTACAGAGCTTATTTTCGATATCTTGATTAGCTCTTTCAACACTACCCTGGTTTTGTGAATGGCGAGGCTTCCTATGGACGATCTTAAGTGTTGGCCAAAACTTCTTCAAGCTGGTCACCACATTATTGGCAAATTTCCTCCCATTGTCAGACTGTAATATAGAAGGCGCTCCAAGCAACATGAAAATGACCACATGGTTGTAGGCTACTTCTTCAGCTCTTTTTGACGTTAGAGACTTGAGAATCATAAATTTTGTGAGATGATCGTGATACACCATAATAAATTTGTATTCTTTGTCAGGCTGAGATTGAAAGCCAATACGATCTACTTGACTTCGAGAATTAAACTCAGAAAAAATCATAGGTTTGACAACAATGCTCTTTCTAATATCTTTCTGTTTTTTCTGACAAGGTTCACAAATGTGGATGTACAATTCAATATCATGACGTGTAATGTTCTTGTATTTGGTTGACAGTTCTCTCAACATTCTATCACGTCCTCCGTGTCCAATAGCCAAATGAGCTTCATGAAGTACAAGAAATAATTCAGAGTCCGTGGCATAATATTGTATGCTACTGACGCCATCTTTAACAGGATAAATGAGTTTACATTTGTTTTCCACAATCATCACATCCTAGCGATTCAACAACCAATAATCTCTTGGTTCCATCCTAGTATTCATTTTGGCTTTTTGTACATCATTTATTAACTTCTGGTAAGTAGTTTCGGTTAAAAAAACTTTTTTTCGCAGCATTAAGTCGAATTTTGGAGAGTTCATCGTCGAATCGTTGTTTCATGTCGATAGACCACGACTCCTTTTCCAACACTGCTGTTTTTTTCTCCATTTTTACGCAACTCAGTAAACTAATTTTTTGCTAAGCAAATTTGCGTATTTTGACACTCTCGAACAAGCCGCTAAGTACATCTAACACATTCTGAGAATTGAGGCGCACGTTAAAAGTCACGTGCCTTTCCACGTGATATTCGAAATCAATCGGAGATGTATTGCGGAAACGGTGTTGACCTTCAGGGGTGAAACCATGAGATTCTCTATTAACTGTCAATCAAAGGCTCGCGAACCATTCCTCTCTGTCTCCTCTCCCACCATCGAATGAGCTCGTTTCTGTATTTCATACTTTGCCTGTTTCTCATATGGCATTCATTCTATAGAATGCCTAGGCAATGTGTGAAATATGAATCGCGTTCTTTTAGGCATTGTATAGAATGCCGGATTTCATACTTTGCCGGTAACATATATAACAAGCTTTACATGCAACGACAAAAAAAATCACTTATCAGATAACTATGTACCTTTTATGGAGCAATTTTCTGAGTGAGTGAATATTAACGTCGCACTGATTAGCAACACGAGGGCTTTTGGCGACGGTCCAAGTAATTTTGAACCATGGTCAAGTGACGTGGACGACACCTGAGCTGGCACCCCCCTCTCCTAACTACCACACCACACCAACGGGAGGACATTTGAGCTCTCGACAGATTTAACGTGCATCGCTCCCCAACACGGCGGATCTTCAGTGGTACTAGGATCGAACCCATGACATGCTAGCCATGATCCGATGCCTAGACCACTCGGCCACCACGGCCTAGCAATTTTCTGAAAACTAAAGCTTAAAAACTAGTCTGTACAATAAATAAACATTTATATTTATGCTGAAGTGAAATCTTTCAAATGTACTTTTTAGTTTTTCAAAACATTATTTTACGTAGCATCACTGCGGATTTTTTAAAAATTGTCCTTTTTTGTCACATTATCTGGTCTATAATCAACTATTTAGGAAATATTTTGAAAATCTCACTTCAGTATATTTAGTTACATATCAGTAATATGCAGTGAAAGGTGTAAGTGCATTTCTTCAGTTAATTCTGAGAAAAAGAAACATGCAGTTTTAAAAATAACATTGAGGAAATTGCATTTTTACCATAATATGTCACTTCATCACAAAAATTATGAATGACAACATGTATTTGTCCCATTTTGTTAAAAATCAGCATCTTTTCAATGTATTTTCAATAAAATAGGAAACAAAAAAGTCTTAAATATCCGAGAAAATAATACATAGCATTTTTCAGTTTTTATCTAACGAGATATTTTGTAGATTTGCATCCATTTTCTGAAATTCTGTATCAATCTGTGAAATTTTTAGCTTTCATACATAACAAATATCCAAGTCGACAATAAAGTATCATAAATATAACATATAAAAATGTATCAATATAGTTTGGTATGAATTTGTTGTTACTTTTTGGTTATACCTGATTTTACGACATTTCGAAAGTTTTTATTGGGTTTTTGTAAAGTTTTCATTCGGTTTTGTTGTTGCAGACAATTTCTAAGTTTTAAATTTTAAAAGTTATTCTTAACTGGATAAATTTCTAAAACAGCCACAATAAAACTGTTTTTGTGTTTTTAAACATGAAATTTATGTGTTTTTCTGTTTGTAGCAAACTTCTCGTTAAGGCAATAAACATCACATTTGATATATCATCTCATACCTGTTTCTCAGAAACTATTAAACATAAAAGACTCAAGATTTTGAACGTATATCAATTAGACATTCATATTTATACTGAAGTGAATTTTTTAAAATGTATTAATTAGATTTTATAAAAAGACAAATTTTAGTTCACCGAGCATCATTATGAATTTATTGAAAATTGTCATTTTTTGTTATGCTTTAAGAATATTTCAAAAATGTCACTTCAGTAAAAAACGCAATTATATATAAGGAACATAGAGTACATGCATGCAGTATATTTACACAATTTTAAAAATATAAATTTTAGGAAAACTTTTTTTTTTTTTGGACAAAATCGTACCTTGAGGGAAAAAGAAAGTATTAGTTATTATCCAAAATGTAATTAAAATTTAAATAGTCTTTAATTTCCTAGTTTAAAACTGGTTGATATTAATTTTTTTTTTACTATTTTGATGAAAAAGCAAGTTTTTAAATTTTCATTAATTTGACAATTATTACCTGTCTAGCATCTGTGTTGGTTGCAATAAGTGCACCATTAAATGGCAAGTAGCCACATTCGTGCAATGTTGGATATTCAAGCAGCTTAAAATATTTTTATTATTATCATCTTTGCAAATAGCTTCTTACCACGTTTTTATTAGAAAAAGGTTTTGAGGGATTTAAAATTAGTATCTTCATAAAATATGGCTAAACTTTTGAAGGAAATACCTTTTCCGACAAAATACAAAACATCTACCAGTTCTAATTTTAAAATTAAAATGACAATGATTTCGTAAAATTTAGAAACTTCCCTCCAAAAGTAGGTAAACAAACTGACATTTAAACTGGCAGTTATTGTACAGTTAATCTACAGTTAATTATGTATAATTAAATGAAAAAAAAATACTCGCTTTACAACAACTTCCCAGATTTAAAAGGCTAATATTTTTACTATTATCTGTCAAATGGGGCGTGGCAAAACAGCTGATTTTTTTATAGAAGTCATTTTGACACATACTTCTCTTTCATAAATTAGCACATATGTTATATCACTGGAAAGGTCACGAATTAAAGATTTTAGAAATATCAGAATCTCAAAATCGATAACCTGAAGATTTTCAGCGTACTGACTCTTCTTAAGAGTTTCAGGGGCTTTTTCAGATAAACCAGGGCTCCTCCATGTTTTGTATCATGGAATAGATACAGGTGTTAATCCACTTAGGGTTTCTAGATGGTACACGTATGATAGGGTCAAGCAGAAAATCATTGACTATCATGTAAATAAGACGCTGGATGAGGGTACGATTATACCTATTTAGTCTCCCTATACTTTTCCCGTTGTGTTTCGCCGTAAAAAAAATGGCTTACTCCCAAATTTCCCGAACACCTGCCACTTTGTGATAGACTATCGAAAACTAAAAGCTATCACCAAATATCCTCGACATACTCTGCCATTTATTGAAGATTTGATTACAAATATACCGCACACTCGAATAATGTCCACGTTAGATTTTCTCAATCCGGTTATTTTCAATTAGCCGTCAATCCCAAGGATATTCCGAAGACGGCTTTTATCACTAAGAAGGGTCTCTCCGGTCCAAATTTTCAGAATGCGATAGACATTATTCTTAAACTGGTTATTTTTTTTTTTTTAACATTTATAAATCCCGTGCACCACCGAACGTATAACACGGGGGTAAACAACACAGACAGAAGAAAGGATTACAACACAAACATCCATGCCTTCTCCGGGATTCGAACCCAGTCCCTGCGGCACCGCAGTCAGCTTCACTGACCACTATACCGGATGGGCGGCTATTAAACTGGTTATTGGGCAATTTATTAGCCCGGACAACGTTATTATTTCATCTCCATCGTTCACGCAACATACGGAACACTTAAGAGAAGCTTTTAAATTGCTGCAGGAAGCAGGTTTGACTTTGAATCAGGCAAAGTTCCATTTTGCATGCGAAAAATTGAAATATTCAGGTCTAGTGATTAGTAAGGAAGGGGTTCGAACAGATGAGTCGCAAGTGAAAGCCATCACAGAGATGAAACCTCCGAAAAATACACGGAAAGTTGCAAAATGTCTGGGAATGACTGGTTGGTATCAAAGATTTGTTTGGGATTATGCAGAAAAATGCGAGCGACTGCTTACACTAAAAAGGGAGAGAGTCGAATTTGTATGGTTCGCAGAAGCACAAGCAGCCTTTGAGGAGAAAAAGAGGACAGTAACAAAAGCAACAGTATTGAAAATCCCAGATTTTGAAAGCCAGTTTGAGTTGTATACTAATGTGCTAGTGCTGTAGAGGTTGGTGCAGTTTTGATGCAGCAACAGAGACCCATTGCATTCACGTCCAGGGCCTTGAGCAGGGCAGAGAGGAATTATACGGTGACAGAGAGGAAATGTTTGGTGGTCATTTGGGCATTAAATAAGTTTCGGACCTATCTAGGTCCACTACCGGTGACGGTTATTACAGACCATGCCACGCTAACAAAGTTTACAAATGGGAAAAATTTCTCTAGCTGGTTGGTAAGGTGGGTTTTTAAGTTAGCAGAGTTCAATGTAGAATGGGAACCTCGAACAGGAACTCAGAATGTGGTTGCGGATTTGCTGTCGAGAAACCCAGTAGAAAACATTGCAGATGCAAGGATACGCTGTGCGGTTATTCGATCGTTAGTGTTGACATCTAGGGAGCAGCCTATTGAAGAACAGAGGAAGGATCCTGAGTTGGGTCTTATCTATAGATTTTTACAAAATCCCGAGGAGAGCTCAGTTAACATGTTAATCTACGAGAATTGATCCCAAGATTTCCAGCTCATTGATAAATTGCTTTTTTATGCAAATATTTAACGTCTCTTAATAAGGGTTTGCAGCCCCAGGATCCGAGTGATTTTTTACAATCCCGGGATCCCGGAATTAAAATAACTAATCCCGGGATTTTATTTTTGTTTGAATTATATTTTCAAATTTTTTTTCAAAGTATTGTGAATCTGGTATTACATTTAATTTATCTTATTTACTTTTTTTTGTACTGCATAATTATTGTTAGTTTTCTTACGTGCAAAACCTTGAAGGGTTCGAGGCGGGTGTGTATGTTAAACCGTGAAAATTCATATTTTCTCTTGTTTCCATCTGTAACTTTCTCCTCATCGTGAGTGGGGTCAGAAAACGGACATTTCTCCCACCCCCGGGATGTCCAGTGTCAACTAACTTGGACAGAGGCATTTAAAATTTTTGGAAGATATTTAGGAGGGTTTTCAGGCCGGGTATCCCTGAATTCCGAAACCCCGGGATCTCGGAGTTTCTTCTAATCCGGAAATTGCGAGATTAAAATAACTTTTTCCAGGATTTAATGTCAAGGGGTCAAGGTATCGGATCATGGCTAGCGTGTCATGAGTTCGAGCCTAGTTCCACTGAAGACCCGCCATGTAAGCGAGCGATGCACGTTAAATCTGTCGAGAGCTCAAACGCCCTCCCGTTGGTGTGGTGTGGTGGGGTAGTTAGGAGAGGGGGTGCCAGCTCTGGTGTCATCCACGCCACTTGACCATGGTTCAAAATTACGCGATCCGTTTCTAAAAGCCCTCGTGTATATAGCTGAACAGAACGACGTTAATATTCGCTCACTCACCCGGGATTTAATTTTTGTCTAAACTATATTTAAAAAACTTTTTCTAATAAAATTTTCTAAGAATTTAATTTTTTAAAAACTTGTATTTTGTTTATGAAATATGTACGTAGAATTTTTTTGCGCAATTCTAAGTGCTATATGTAAAAAATATATATACCTATATATGCACAGTATGGGAGAACATCGCAAAGATCTAAATGGCTCACTACAATTCTTACACAATAATATAAGCGACATGAAAAGAAAAGATTTTGTCACAGTTCCTTCTTAAATTAAACACCGTTAATTAATAGCGGACCTGCTTGGATGACTTGAGACACTTTCAATCCCATTGCATTCCTAACAGCTCACGCAATTGGATCCAATTTGAAATGAGGTAACACTTGAAATTCATTCCCATTCTAATTTAATAACTGGATCAATTGATATGCAAAAACCATTAAGTGGAGCAGAAGAACTAAATAAAGTTATCTAAGAGGATATGCACCAATGCAGTCTATTCAATTGGAGACACTGTCATCTAAAATTCAAAAAGAAATCTCTCTTTTTTTTGAAAATGGAGGGAGACGTGAAAAGAACATACTCCTATGTAATGACAATAATACCTACTAGTAAAGAATCTGAACGTGCATTTTCTTCGGCATGACAATGTGTAACAAAAATAAGAAAGCGTTTCAACGATGAAACGCTGGAGGAGCTGTGTTTTTATAAGCTTATTTACAGAAATACGAGGAATGAAAAAAGCTTTTTTTAAAAAATTTCATTATGTACTATTTTTATTTGTTTTTCTGATGAAATAATTTTTTTATTTGTTTCATTAAAATAATATTAAATAAAGTTTTAAATATATTTTTGATTTTACTATGCAATTTCAACTATGCTAATATGAAAGTATTTTTAATAAATAGTCCAATCCTAATCCCGGGATCTGGATAGTGTAATCCCGAAATCCCGGGATTGAAAATATGACACTGGATTGTAAACCCTACTGTTAATGTGACATGGTACAATCTGCACAATTTTTGTTTTATTTTTGATGTTTGATATTTGGTTTTAATTGTATTTTATAAAGGTTAATATTTAATAATAATTCCATAGAAACAATTTTATATTTGTTGCAAAATGTTTGTAAAATTAAAAATTTTTGAACTTTTTAAAACACTTTTTAAATTCCTAAGGTTTTTTTTTAAATATGTCTCTTTTCTTTAAATTTTTTTTCCAAGTACCTAATAATATACTACATAAAACTATGCATGGGGTTTTTTTTTCTGCTGCTGTTCTTTAATTTTTTATTAATTTTTTTGTAGTTATTCTTCCAAAAAATCTAAAAAAAAAATTAATTTTTATTTTGAAATTTTTTAGAAAAATTATTAAACATGTTAGAGCTCATTATATGCACAGTTTTACAAAACATACATTTCAGAACATGTATAAAAAATTAAAGCCCACTTCAATAATCAAAAAAGCTTTAGCCTTTTGAATAATAGTATGTGTACAAAAATTCAACATGGAGAAATATGAGTTTGAAGTTTTCATTGCATGTCAGTAGCATCATATAATATTCATCGAACAGTCTGAAACTTTAATAAAATGTTAATTGGTGTATTTAAAACTGCTTACCCTAAGAAATTGCACAAATGTAAAACAATTAAACAGTATACTCCTGTAATTAATATATAAAAGAAAAGAAATGGAACATTAATATTTCATAAAACTTAATAATTATATAAAAAAATAATTACTCAAAGTTCAGAGCTAATTCCATGCTCAGAGCTAATTCACAATATGTGAAAGAGATGCTTATGCCTTTACTTTTTATTTTTAAGATTTTAAAAGCCTTCGCAACACGAATGAAACAAAACCAAATAGCAATTTATAAGTAAAATGTATCAAAATCTAAGAACTGCATATGTGCATTTGTTTAAATAAATATCTTAAAATATTTTAATAATAAAAGTGTTGAATTTCACATACGTGGTATATATATATATATATAAAATATATAAAAATGGTAGAGTTTTTCTTTTCTTGCGAATTAGATTTTTAACTATCTGATTTATCAAAATGAGATTTAGTACAAAATGAGATTTAGAGAATCCGTTTTGAAGTTTTAATTTCATTCATAATAATATCATAAAAAGCATGCACAACTTTTACATCTTGACCAAATCCATTTGCTCTTCTAATGAACAATTCACAAACTAGTATTTTTGCATGAATTGCACAATTCTTTCTTGAAATGATTTGTTACTGCATATATAATGTCAGTCGCATTTACGCGTGTTAGAAATATAATTAATTCGTTTTTATCAGGCTCTTTTTTAGCATCTAATCTGAAATGTGGGCATGGTAGTTGCTGTCCAGCATCAAATATTGCTCCGTAACTTGATAAAAAAGCCAGGTAAAGCTTTGAAATTTTGCAGGCATGTTTTTAAATATTTGAGGTGTCAAATAAACCAATAAAATTGTTTTGACAGTTTAATGATTTTTAGGGTACCATATTGTCTTAATGTAAATTATGTGAGATGCAAAACATTTAACAATTCAATACCAATAATTAAATTTTAATTTCATCACATTGAGGATGAATATAAACTTAAGAAAAAATAAAGATGGCCAAATAAGTCACAAAAATGCATATGACTCAGCGTCAGCCATATAATTCTGTACTGTAAGTTTAATAATAATGACAGCAAATGTCGTAAAAGAAGCCTCCACATATAGAAGTAGTTCCAATATCCCAATCACTGACGACCACAACATTAACGGATTCCTTTCGAGAACAATCGCCATTAATGTAAACTACACGGTTACCTGATAAGGAGAATTTCATTTAGTCATATGCTTACATTATTAGGAACTATAAGCAGGAAGAATAATTAATTCCATTAATTAAAAAATAAACAAAATTTATCAAATTTTGTTTAAGTGGGTTGTCAAAATACATTAGTTTTAGTACTAATACAAAAATTTAATTCTAAATTACAAAAATCATGTTAAGGAGACAAATCATTTATATATGATGCTTTACTATATTTTTCTTTAAGTTTTAGGCTTGTGAATTGCATTTTGATGGTGATCCAACATATGAAGAAACACAGGTTACTTTGTGATAATTGTGAAGAAAATTCTGTGATAGTGTACAGGTGTTCCGTAGACTTCATTATTTCTCCTCCCCCGCCTCACTTATCCCGGAGTTGTACGGGTTTTACCGAGTGAATTACTTAATAACCACGGGAATATCCGGTTTCCCTCAGGACGACAACACTTCTGTGTGTGTGTACGCGTGCAATGTGAGTGATTTCCAAAACAATGTCATTAAATTTCCCATTCTCGAAATTTGTTAACTTCTTTTCGTTGTGAGACGGGTTTCATTCCTTTCTATTTAACCCGGCGTTGCACGGACATATTCGAATGCATAACATATTTCCATGGAAATTCCCCTTCCTTTATCGAAGTTCCTGGTATACGTGTAATTCATATATATTAACGTCATTACAATACCCTTTTTCAAAAAAAAAAATATCTTCCAGATCTTACTGATGTCAAACAGGTTTCTTTTCAGGTCACAGTGTTACAGTGACTTTTTTGAGTGTAGAACTATTTTCCTCCTTACTCTCCCCTCAGGTATAAGATTTATCTTCAAATTTCTATTACTGACTTTTGAAAAACAATATTGCTTTAGTAAAAAAATAATAAATTTAAACAATAAAAATAAAATTATTTTGATGCTTAATTAAAAAAAGTCATTATTTTTTTTATAATAGACAATTTTTAGGAATCTAAAAAACTAAAATAATTTTCAGGTTTTCATTAATCAATCAATCGTTACTTACAGTTAGCTTAAAAATGGGTCTAGATCGTATTTTTATCCAAAATAATAGGTGATATACTTTTTATTAACAAATGATTAATTTAATAATGAAATAATAGAAATTTTCCTCTAAATTTTAAAAAATATATTAATTTAAATCCGTTATCTATAAATAATAATAAAAAAAATTCTACACATAGCTTTTGAAACGTTTGGATGTTTGATTAAACATATGTAAGTGCTAAAAAAACCACTATGTCGGAAAACCTAGTTATAAGTACACATTCACTGAAAAAAACATTCAAAAAGAAAATAATACTATCTGATAAAAACATTTAATTTTTTAATTTTAATTTTAGTTTTTCATTCGACACTGTGTTAATTAAATTATTTAAACACAGTTTAAATTTTTTTTATCTGAAGAAAAAAAGTTTTTTATACAAAACTAACTTATTAATTATTTTATGATAAAATTGATTTAAAATGTTCATAAGCCTTTATTTACATATTCACAGTATAAAATTCAAAAGAAAATAATGCATGTGATAAAAATATATTTCAGAATATTTCCTTTTTTTATGATATATTTTTCTTATATTCCACTGCTCTTCAATAAAGCAATTTTTAAGAATAAAAAAAACTATCGGTTGTGTCCCGCGCCAAATGATATAAGGGAAATCCCCTTTTTACTACGTTAGCGAAACTCAAAACAACCGTAACCTTTCACGTCTTCCAAACAGAAAGCAAACGCAAAGTGACCTTGACGCAATTGAGAATTTTATTTAAACTTTTCATTTTTTCTTTTTTTTGAGAGCTTAGCTTTCACGTTAATGTTTTGAAATTTCACAAATAAATTAAAAAAATAAAGTACTTTTAAATAAAAAATGTACAAAAAATACTGTTTAAATTATTTCTGGCAAAAACGGTTTTTTACGAAAATCACAAGAAAATTTTAAAATCCGTAATTTTTAAGCAATTTTTTCAATTTTCGTACAGATTACGAATAATATTCTTTTATAGACGGAAAAAAGTTTCGTGCGATAATTTTAATAAATGACGAAGTTATTCAATGTTGAGTAAAAATTTGGACTAATTTTTAAAAAATCGCAGGAAAAAAAAGTAAGTTTTGGTCATTTTATTTTTCAAATGAATGGATCTAAAAGATAAAGACTTGAAGTTAATTAGTGTGGAATATCGATTTAATAACACGAAAAAAAAATCATACGCAACAATTTAGAAATAATTTCCAAAAAAACAATCAGTTTTAACACTTTTTTAAAACAATTCGAAAAAAATAGAAAATATCGTTATTTTACAAAAAAAATTTATACCGTATCGTGGCGAAATAAATGATCTTTCCGATTCTGTAATTATTTTTTGTCTGATTTCAAAAGTATAAATCGGATGTCAATTTTAAGATGCTGGAAAAGGTCGGATCACCGCTCTGCCGAGACGTAACGGAAGCTTTGCCAAATAAACAACCGGTAGGAGTTAAAACAATTAGGCGTTTTAAGGTTTTTAATAATTATCTTTTTAACTAATTACAATATCGGAATATAAATGGGCGAAACGGCTTCCTCTGATCGTTCCCGATCTTTTGGTAGCTTCCGCGAATTTCTGCATCTTACGGTTCGTGAGAAGGTAGACACATATACATACATACATACATACATACATACATACATACATACATACATACGAAGATACGTTTGTTTATCTTCGAATTTTAATAGAGTAGACTAGCTTTCATGCCCCGGCGTTGCACAGGCTTATACCGAGGGTATAACTTAATACCCATGTTAATTTCCTCCTTTTATTCTAAAGCCAACACTTTTGTGGGGGTTTGACGCAAACGATGTGAATACATGACCCGTGAGTGCGTGTCATGGCTTTGTTGCTTAACATTTTCCCTTCTTTTCACAAATTCTCGATCCAAGTACCACTGAAGACCGCAGTGTAGGAGCAAGATACATGTAAAATCGGTCAAGAGCTCAAACGTCCTCCCGTTGGTGTGGCGTGGTAGTTAGGAGAGGTGAGTTCCAACTCAGGTGTCGTCCGCGTCACTTGACCATGGTTCAAAATTACGTGGACCGTCCCCAAAAAGCCGCGTGTAGCTGAACAGTGGAACGTTAATATTCACTCAATCTTCACAAATTCAGCACTTCCAATATTATTTTTCGAAATTACTTTGATATCTTTGTTTCTTTCCTCTCCGCTTAGCCCGGCGTTGCAAGGGCTTTTGCCGAGTGAATAACTTCATCCCCATGGAAATTTCGTGTTTCCTTCAGGCCGATAGCACTTGTGTGTGTGTGTGTGTGTATGCGCGATGTGAGTGATTTCTTTAACTATGTCAAAAAAACTCCCTTTTTCGAAATTTGTTCTTGCGTTGGTGTGGTGTGGTAAATATTAAAGATGGGTGAAAGCTCAGGTGTCGTCCTCGTCACTTGAGCATGTTTGAAAATTTCGAGGTCCGTCACCAAAAACCCTCGAATAGGCAAACAGGGCGAATTTTAAAATCACACACTAACTTTCCAATTCTTTCGTTGCAATTTTTTATTTCCCGGAAACGAAAATGTAGCCTTTTTAAAAATAGTTGTTTGCTGAAAAAAAGGCAGAAAGTATAAATTTTTCAAATTACAAAATTTCACTACTATTTTAATTCTTGGAGTAAAATTGTGATGATTTTTTGAAATATTCGACACGGGGGGAAAAAGTTTCATGCAATTACCTTTATAAAAGAAGAAATTATTAAATGATTGATTTAAGTATTTTGAGAGTTTTATTAAAATTAGTTTAAAAAGGTTTTTAGCTTTTTTTTTAAAATCAACGATTCTAAAAGTTTTAAAAATCATTTTGATTTAAAAGTAACGATGTTGATTCATTTAAGAAAAAATCATAAATATGCAAAATATCTTTGTTTTGTAAAAATAAATTTTTTTTTTAATTATTAAAAAAAAAGATAGTTTTCGGCATTTTTTTTTTTAATCACTGATTCTAAATATCAATGAACTTTTTAAAAATCATTTTCTTTTAAATTCATCGATATTTATAAAATACAAAATTATACTTTATTAATATTTTTACATAGACGCACCTACATACATACATACATAGATAGATAAGTTTGTTTACCTTAGGATTTTAATAGTGTAGCCTAGCTTTCATAGCCCGGCGTTGCACGGGCTTTTACCGAGTGAATAACTTATATATATATATATATATATATATATAATCCCCAGGGGAATTTAATTTTTCCCTTAGGTCGATAGCACTTATGTGTGTGTATGCGAGCGATAAGAAAAATTTCTTTAACTATGTCATTAAAACTCCCTTTTTCGAAATTTGTTCTCGCGTTGGTGTGGTAATTAGGAGAGACGGGTGAAAGGGGGGGCTCAAGTGTCGTCCTCCTCACTTGACCATGGTTGAAAATTTCAAGGTCCGTAATCAAAAATCGTCGAGTAGGTGAACAATGCGACTTTAATAATCACCCACTAACTTTTGAATTCTTTCGTTGCAATTTTTTAGCCCCCCGAAATGAAAACGTAGCTTTCTTAAAAATAATTGTATGTTGAAAAAGACAGAAAAGTTGAAATTTTTCAAATTACAAAATTTTACTATTACTTTAAATCTTGTAGAAAAATTGAGAGGATTCTTTGAAATGCTCGACAAACAGGAAAAAAGTTTCATGCAATTATCTTTTTGCAATGAAGATATTATTAAATGATTTATTTAAGTATTTTGAGTGTTTTATTATAATTCGTTCCAAAAAGTTTTCGGCTTTTTATTTTTTAAGTCACTGATTATAAAAGTTTTAAAAATCATTTTTATTTAAACACAACGGTATTGTATTGATTCATTTGAGAAAAAAATCATAAAATATGGAAAATATCTTTATTTTGTAAAAAAAAGTTTTTTTTTTTAAATTCTTAAAAAAAAAGATAGTTTTCGGCATTTTATTTTTTTAAGCACTTATTCTAAATAACAATGAATTTTAAAAAAATCCTTTTCCTTTAAATTCATCGATATTTATATAATACAAAACTATATTTTATTAGTATTTTTACATTAAAATAGACTAAAAATGTTCATTTAATTGTGACATTCCGTTTGCTTAAATAATGGTAGCACTGAAAATTTACATGGGAAAAATAAACAGAAATGAAAGCTTCTTGTTAGGAATTGTTGAAAAAGATGGAAATTTTTTTGAATGATTACAAATCAGAGAAAAACCTTTTTGAAGGCAAAAAAATATGTATATATGAAAAGTCCATAAAATAACACAGGATCATGTTAAATTAAGTATTTATCAGTAAAATTAATTTTCGTGGGAAAAATAAGCAGAAATGAAAAATTCGAGAGCCCTTGATTCGAACTCGAAGCGGCACGATATTAATCCGTCATGCTGTGATCCGGTCATTTACCAACTACACCAAGCAGCCCAGTAGCAAAAAGTGAAAATAGGCACTAATGATAAATGGAAAGTAAAAATTGAAAGTAATTTTTTATTGAAGAGGGGATATTCACACATAACGATTGAAAAATTTCGATTAAAGATTACATTTAAATGTATTGCAAAAAGTTGATTGATAATTGATATTTTAATAAAAAGCAAATAATATTAAAGAATATATAATATGAACATAGCTTTTTTTTTCCTAAGGAATTTATGCCTATTTAACTGCTTATTTCCAAAATAAAAATTTCGAAATGCCCAAATTTTTCGTTTTTATTATGGAATTATATGTCAAAAAAAAAATATACATCAGGCATTATTTTAAAGTAAACTATGAGTTTTATGAAAGATAACAAAAACTTCGATACTGATAAATATTTTAAATGTTCATCAGAAATACATTGAATGCATTTTATCATCTTGATCTGACATATATAGTTATTTAATTTTGAAAATTATATAAAGAAAAATTGAGGAAAAAATAACTTTTGCACTCGCTTTTTTTTACTCTCCAAAGTTACTGATTTCCTCCTGTTTAAGGCAGAACTTTTTAGTGCAACCCTTGAGTTAGATGCGATCGATGGCGAAACAGGTCAAAAGCCTTTGGCGCAAAGCTAATTTTCGACGCCAATGTTTGGCTAAATGTAAAATTGCGTATTTTTAATTATTTTAAAAATCATTACCTTCATTTTTAGGGCATAATTTTTAAGTTAATGCTCTAAAACTTCACAAACTATTTGCAAAAATAAAGTAATTTGAAATAAAAAAAATGTACAAAAACTACTGTTTAATTTATTTCTTAGAAAAACAGCAGTTTACGAAAGCAATAAAATGTTTTTTAAAATCCGTAATTTTGAAGCAATTTTTTCAATCTTCGTATATGTTACGGATAATATGGCTTTACACACGGAAAAAAGGCTTTGTGCAATTACCTTTATAAATGACGAAGTTATTCAATGTGTAGTAAAAATTGGGACTACTTCTTAAAAATTCTTTTATAAAAATGTTTTGGTCATTTTATTTTTTAAATGAATGAATCTAAAAGAGAAAGGCTTGAAGTTAATTAGTGTAGAATATCGTTTTAATAATACGAAACACAATTCATTCGCAACGATTTAGAAATAATTTTCATAAAAACACATTAATTTTAACACTTTTTTAAAAAGTTCGAAAAAAATGGAAAATATCGTTATTTTACAAAAAAAAAAAAAAAAAAAAAAAAATTATACCGTGTTGTGACGCAATAAATGAGCTTTCCGATTCTGTAATTATTTTTTGTCTGGTTTCAACACCGAAAATTGGATGGCAATTTTAAAATGGTTTAAAACGTCGGATCACCGCTCGGCCAAAACGGAACGGAAGCTTTGCCAAATAAGCAACCGGTAGGAGTTAAAAAAATAAGGCGTTTTAAGGTTTTTAATTAATATCTTTTGAACTAATTTCAATATCGGAATATAAATAGGCAATACGGCTTAAACGGAAAATTCCCGATCTTTTGGTACCTTCCGCGACTTTCTGCGTCGTGCAGTTCGTGAGAAGATAGACGCACATACATACATGCATAAAGAACATACATACATATATAGATAAGTTTGTTTACCTTCGGATTTTAATAGTGTAGCCTAGCTTTCATGGCCCGGCGATGCAGGGGCTTTTACAGAGGGTATAACTTATCCCCATGTTAATTTCCTTCCTTCTTTCTGACGCTATCACTTTTATGTGGGTGTTACGTGTGCGATGTGAGTGCGTATTCATGCTTTCTCGTTTTAATATTTTCCCTTCTTTTCACAAAACCAGCACATCAAATATTATTTTTCGAAATTACTTTGACTTCTTTTTTTCTTTCCTCTCCCAGGCCCAGCGTGTCTCGGGCTTTT